>JACEGR010005614.1:0-70815 GCA_014170235.1 Listronotus bonariensis
GTTAATTTTGTACTGCTTTATTTAAACCTGGTGTTTTCCCCTTTAAAATGCACGCACATTTTTTTTTTCTTTTTTTAATTTCCTGATCGCCACTTTTTACTATGTTGGCAAATCTATTGAGTAGTCCGTTACTTCAGACAATACATTTTTACGTAGAATGCAACAAACAGAACTTTTAAAGTATTTTGCTCACATATTTATATATTGCATGTTGGTTACTGCAGCCATACTATGTCATTTTCACACTTTTAAAAAGTCGTTTGAAAAATGACATAGTATGTCGAAACTGCAGTAACGCAAAAAGCAATATAAAATATGTGACAAAAATAACAAAGTAAAATTTGTGTTTTTATTACATTCTACGTATATATTGTAAATCATTTTGCGCTATTTGAAATTCCTTGAGTGTTTTTTGTGTAACTCGTCAAAATACAATTTTTAGAAATTGTTTTTTAGCAAAATGCAAAAAGAGAAAAGAAAGGGTTGACTCATAAAAAATTATTGCTCTGAAGAATTTACAACTATTTTCACGGCTTAAAACGTAAGACATCGATAATATAACTTATGCTATTTTAAACTTAACTGTTGATTTCTTACTTTTCCCCTACAATAATATTTTTAAAGTAAATATAATTTTCGAGTAACACAAAAAAACGCAAAAGCAATTTCAAAGAACGTAAAATATGCCGTTAGGTCCATCAAAAGATTCACTATATAGTAAAAAGTGACTAAAAGCATGAGAAATTAAAAAAAAACTTTTTTACGCTAAGTTCTTAAATGGAAAATCTTCAAATTTAAATGGTAAGTACTAAAAATTATTATTAAGATTGAAATTTTCCCTGAGCACCGAAAAAAAACTTGCGTGAAATGAATCACCCTAATGTGCAAGATCTTATTCTGAAACACACTGTTTTTTTAATGACCTTTTATCCCTTGTTTTTTCCCTTTAAGCTAATTCTTTAACCTAAGCACACTTGGTAATTTTGTATTTTTCTTTTTAGCAATAATTTATAAAATTAAGACATATTTTATACTTTTTTCACTGAACAATTCACAAGTAAAATAAGGTAAAGGACCTAGTTAATTGCTTATCTATAGATAAGAGCGATTTGTTTGGGTGAAACGATAAACATATTTTTCCATTACCACATCTTGTTCTCACCTAACTACTCATTAAATCATTTTATGTAGGATGTTCTGATAAGCAGGATTAATTTCAATAATTCGTTGTTTTTTCAATAATTTTACTTTGCGTAGGGGGAAAAAAGAAGAAGAAGATCCCCAAGATAGTATAAAAACCTAAACCAAACATGTGTGTTAAAAAAACATTGTAGTAAACTTGTCCGACAAAAAAGTGAAACGTTTGCCCAGTCCGACACCCGTAACATTTGACATTGACAGGCTGGGTTAAAGCGCCTCTTCCATGAATACTTCGTGGTAGACTCGTCAAAAGGAACCACCTAAATAGGTTTTAAAAGGGTTATTATCATAAAGTACATTTCATTGCTCGCTCACACTGGCAAACACTTTATTTTTAAAGTTATTTGACGGTATAATTTCATATTGCCAGCTGACTATATAAATAACAATTTTATTGTCACGTACAGCTTACAGTCAGACAGTTATTTGCATGTTTAGAATTGCCAAAAATTATTTGTTTATTAGTTATTATTACCAATTGTTTTAAAATAAACATTCGAATATGTTAAGCATGTAATTAGTGTTGTAATTATAAGTAAAAAGTTGTTTGTTTATATGCGCAATACATATAAATATAAATGTGATATTTCCTATTATTTTTTATATTTATTTGTTTTTCGTATCGCTACTATGTAGTCTGATTAATTAGTTGTAACCTTTAATAATAAAAACAGAATGTTGTTGTTTTAAATACATAAAAAATCTGAGTTCAAAAACACTTTCCAAGCGCCACACAGTTCAGGGAGCTTATGGAACTGTTGGACATGGGTCCTCAAATTTTTGTTCTTTAAATACAGGGTGTTAAACTATTCAATAAATTTAAAAATGTGTAAAACACAAAGTATTTATTGTTGTTACATATATGCTAATAAGAAGGTATAAAACTTAATTTTTAAAAGAAACAAATGCCCCATACTTTTTGTATGCTCCAGGATTATTTAGTTTAGCGGTTTTTTTTTTTTGTTCTGGAAAACTAAGCAGCTACGTAAAAATATGAAGAAACAAAAAAGTTAAGCCCAGAGTTAACTAAGACGCATCCTACGCCGCCACTGGTCTCACTAATTAAAATTGGTTTAAGGCTAAATTAACTTTATTGCTGTATTGTTTTTATTTATTATTTTTGAATTTTTAGTAAGTTTTATTTATCTTTTTGAAGTCGGTTTTATTTTTTTGTTGTTTATTTATTTTAATCTTTTAGTTTTTCATTATTAACATTTTTATTGGTGACCATCCAAAAAAAAAACAGTACACGGGAAAAAATCGAAGGGCGTTGTGTGCTATAACAAATTGTGTTAAATATGTTTTTTATTGAGTATAATTTTTGTCATTGTCTGTTGTGAAAATCAATGAGTCCTAAAGTTTTGTAAGTGAATGATAGTAGCTAACAACAGTAACCAAATATAAATCTTGACTACATTATAGTAGTATTGAAAACGGTAACATGAAGTTCTGCTATAAAAGTATTAAATACTGCTGCACATTATTTCCTACAAAAACGGAGCGAGTTTTACTTCAACATGTACCCGGGGCCTATGGTGCTACACATTGTAACTGTGTAGGTTACAATTGCATGAACATTTACCAGATTTTTTTCATGTACCAGGACCTTTTTCTCTTATGTAAACTTTTCGCACAACACGCCAATGCTACCCCAAATATGTA
The DNA here is from genome assembly GCA_014170235.1 of Listronotus bonariensis. NCBI lineage: Eukaryota > Metazoa > Arthropoda > Insecta > Coleoptera > Curculionidae > Listronotus > Listronotus bonariensis. The sequence goes on from JACEGR010005614.1 coordinate 2,863, forward strand.
TAGGTTGGGTATAAACGGAAATGCCTGATCCACACAATAAAATACACGCAATTACAAAAAATAAATAAATTTTATTATGAACTATTAGCTAAATGACAACGACATCGACATGTAAAATATATATGAGTAGTTCTCACTAATTTGCGAAAAATGACTTCGCATTGTAATAAAAACATAATTTGCAATAAGTATATGGCAATATTATGTGTAAAATTTCTAGTACACAACTAACTCACCTCAGCTTACTACGTGGTCCCCAATTTTTCTCAATTTAAATGAAAATAAAGTGGTGATAACAAAAATCAATTATGAAAATGTAAAATTTTGTTTTGAAAATATTAGAACTGGAGTTATCATTAGAAAAGGGATTTACTAAAATACATTTATCATCAATCAGAATATAATTTGAGACTAGGTATGACTAGTTCTTGTAAGGTTATGTTTGATTTTATCGTTCCCTCATAAATTATTATTTCATCATTAATAGAATAGTAAGGGAATAATAAAATCAAACCCAACCTACAAAAATTATCCAAGCATAACCTCCAATTGGAGGCAGGATTTTCACTCCTCAAAACATGTAAAAATCACAGTGTTTATTATAAATAAAAAAATACCTTTTATTTAAATGATGTGAGGAAATGAGAAATAAATATGTAACATTTAAATACTTAATCAGAAACCTCTTAACCACAACAAATCTCATCGTGCCTTGCAATTACTGATAGTATGGATTTATTAGCAATGCTACCAACTGCAAAAAATCATAAGCGCGGCAATTTACGATCCGATTTAAAACTATAATGCAGATTTTAGTAAAAAATGAGGTAATGATTCTATTTTTTTGGACACAGATAAAAATTTAATTTTTCGATTAATTCTTACTTGGTACCTAATTAAAAGGGTATAACTGTTAAATGCACTATTTTTAATATAAGTACTGATCAAAACTAGTCAAATTCATAGAACACAATAGGTTAATAGTATATTATTGAGTTGGTTTTAAATATGCCATTTTCAAAAAGTATAATAAAAAAACATTTTTCAGTTCTAAAGTGACGTATCCTCCTTATTTCCTTGAACGGTTATTTTTGGTAACTTGATGAGTAACCACAAGTAACTGCCGCGTGTCGATCTGACCTATATTTGCTTTCATCTCTGATCAATGTAAATAACAAATTCCTTTACATCGTTTGCAAGAAAGTAGTGATGAGTGAAATAAACAGCTTAAGGCCAGAGTCGTTCAGGAGTATTTTAGGTTATTTAAAGTTTTTAGGGAGAAAACTTTTTAATAAGAAATAGTTCTTTCTAAATACTTAGGCTTTTGTATAAGTATAACACAGCCTCACAAAAAAGTTTATACTTAAAAGTCAGACATATGTATTTCCATTACTACGTTTATATCGAATAGTTCAAGCTGGCTTGAAAACAAAGCGGCTTTGAAGCGATTTCCAAGTTTACGTGTTTATTTCGGTGGCTTGAAAGTCGATTGAAAATCGAGGTCAAGCACATTTCAGGCCATCGTCGTACGCATGCGGCGGTTTTGCATCCAACTTCACAGTAGACATCAAATGAAAAACAAACCTCACTTTTTAATTGGTCCCGTTTTGTGTGCTGTTGTTGGTGTGAGCGTGTTTTAAAGTATTTTCACCTGTTTTTCCACTCATATTTTGTATAAAAATGTCTAAATCATATATGAAATTGACACTGATGACGTTCGAGGAAGCATTCATCTGAAGTTAGGCAGTTATTAAGCCCGCTTGAATCGTTTATATCGTGTTTCTAATCGGATTCAGTGAAGTCAACCCTACTAATTTTAGGCTTGACTTGAACGATTCAAGTCACTTTCAAGCGCCTTTATATCGCTTTTTCAAGCCGCTTTAACTTAAGCTAGCTTCAACTATTCGATATAAACGTAGTGCATGTATTTTTGGACGGTGAATCCGATCCCGATCTCAAAAATGGCCCTGCACATCTGGAATTGACCCCACGGGCCTAAAATGGCATCTATAGGTCCTAAAATATGGTTTCCGGGATAAAGCGGGGTCGAGGGTGCATTCTGAAGACAAAGCAGGATTTGTGCTTGAAAGGTCTACGGCTAACTGAAATGTCCTGTTTGGAACCAAGGAAATGACCCTTAGGGGCCGGAAAATCGTGTTTCAGACGTATCAATCACAACATTGACATTTTCGTGTACAGTTAAATTCTGGAACTTACACTATGCGTAAAAAGTTTTGGCCCGTTGAAATTCCCAGTTTGGTACGAGAAGAATGACCCTTTAGGGACCATAACATCGTGTTTTGGACGTACCAATCGCGAGAATAAGCTTTTTATGTAGTTCTAAATTCTGTACCTAGTAGACTGTGCTTGCCAGTTTTATTGCCGAGTGAAATTTCTAGTTTGGGACCGGAAAATGATCCCTTAGGGACCAAAAATCGTATTTTGGACATTCCAACAGTGACAGTGGTCAATTCCAGATGTGTAGGGCTATTTTTGAGCTCGGTAATAGTCAAATTTACCGACTATCAATCATACGTCATACATTGTATTTGGTAAAGTAATGGACGCATAAAGTGTTCATAAATAGTATATTACATTACAAGTGTGGAAAATGACTAATTTCACACGAGTGGGAATATTGTAGCACGAGGCGTTAGCCGAGTGCGACAAACCCACGAGTGTAAGAAAGTCATTTTCACACGAGTACTGTACACCATTTTTCCTACGACCACAAATTATTCACCAAAAAATAAATAAATTAAAGTTTGTCTGTTCAGAAAAAATAAAAAACAATTGAGAACTTTGCAACACTAGGGTGATATTTACTTTGCAACACTAGTGTGATATATACTTTTCCTCACTGCTATATTATACTGTTTTGACAATATTTTTACATCGAAAATCACCTACCTAGAAGCATTATATAACTTTTATCATTTTGGAATTTAAAAAGGCCCTCACTTAATAAAAATTGTATGGTTTTGTTAGGTAATAACGCTAATAGTTTAATACGGTTTTCTGCTATTATAAGTGTTTTTAAAAATTATCGATTCTTACATATTTTAGACACTTTTCTAAATAAAACGTGAGTGGTGCATATCCAAAATAATCCGTTTTTTAAAAAATATCAGTAAATAAACTTACGGGACCGGGGAGTGAAAAGGGGTGCTGGGTGGGGTAAAATTGGAAAAACGAGTTAATGAAACTGAACATCACATATAAAATTAAGTAAAAATAACAGTTTTTCCTCGCATTACCTGTGAAGCCTTTGACTCATACGATATATGTTATGAACCTTGTTGCGCCGATTGTCTGCTATATTTACTACTTTTACCAACAGCAATTAGCAAATGCGATAAATTTTATAGATAATATTTAAGATATTAAAGCTTAGATATAAATCACGAAAACTTTCACATCCTTGTAAGATTTATAGAAGTTTGGAATAGGATCGGCCATCGTAAAAGCACGATTTATGGGAAAATAGGAAACGAAAAAACGTATGAAAGATTTAATGAACGCTCATAAATTTAATATCCTATATCTAAAAACCTATACAGCGTGTTTCTAAATGAAGACCTTGGGGAAAAAACCGCACAAGTCCCTATTTTATTTTTGAAGCATCAATCAAATCCAGAATTGTCCGCTTTCTGCTTAAAAATACGTGGTCGGCAATATGTCCAAAATTCTTATAGCGTGCTGCGGACTTTTTACGACTTATGCTTCAATCTATGCGAACTTCTTTAGAGCGTAATACTTGGTGAAGAAATATTTTTTCCAAAAAATGAACTTGTCTGGCTTTTGCCCAATAGTCTTTAATTGTAACAAAAAAAAAAAAGGCTTGAGGTTTTCCGTTTTCTCAAAAACTAAGTAATACACAAAAAAAAAGCATAAGAAAAAAAAGTCAGTGGCGTACATTTTTTTGCTAGTAATATTTGTTTAAGTGGACTTTAATCAATTTAGGAGTAGATAAGCTGGTAAACTTTGTAATGTTTTCAATAATAATTAAATTACAGGTCCAAGAAAGTAGTAGTACTCTTTATAAGGTAACACTACAAAATTGGATAAGGAATATACGAATATTTAAGATATGAATAAAACATCTTAAAAAGTTTAATTCTCTGTATATTGATAACAATGCAGTTCCGGACCTATGTTTATACGTTGTTTCATAGAACTGATTTAGGATTCTTTTAGTTTTAAGTCTTTAATTTTATTTGCCGCAATTGGGAAAATTGGCAACGCCCTGTTTACATAAAACCATACATTGTTTTAGAAAATTTTGTACAAAGCAAGAAACCAATTTAGGCGATTTTATTTTAAAATAATATCGTAATAATAAAAATATTTTTCGCGAAATAGTAATAATGTTGGGAAATTCCTTGGCACCAAATTTAATACACTTCTTCCGAAAAATATTTGGCGAATGATTTCGTATTTCTCATGAATTAAGTATCCAAATTACAGGTTGACAAATTGAAAAATTCTCGTTATTTTATTTTTGGACAACCTACACATAAATATTTTTTTTTGTAAGACGTATCAAAAAAATCATATTAGTTTAATACCGACCCAATAAATAAGGGACCTCATTAAGTAAATGTTAATTTTATATCTTATATCCTTTATTTTATTTTTATTCTAAAAATACTCAAGATGGTTATTTTTTAGTCCTTATTTAATGTCTGTACAAAGTGTCTCAGTCTCAAATTTTTAGATAACCACTTGGATTTGTGAAATCGTAGGTTAAATTATAGCAAATTTGCGTAAATACGAGCTTTTCTATGTACTACTGGTTTGAAAAAGTAGTTTTTTTATTATTATTATTATTAACGTTTAAAAACTACACGGGAAAAACGTTAATATCCACAAATAAAAAATAATGTTTAGGAGAGTGTTTTTTAACATTAAATATTGAACTGTACCAAAGTTATATCAGGTACTTAGCTATTGGAAAAACAAATTTAGTAATTTATTGGGTTACCATTTTATTGTAATAGTTATTTATTAGATAAGTGAGTTATATTACATATAAGTCACGCAAGAAAAGTTTAACTCTCGAGCCCGAAGGGCGAGAGAGGTAATTTTCTTAAGTGACTTATATATAATAACTCACGTGTCTAATACAAAATTTTATCCAACACTTTCGTATAAATCGTTTTTAATATCGAAAATAATTTGAAAACGTCATCCATTATTTGTTACTTGTCATTGTCAACACCAGCAACAAAATTTTGTATTTTTTGGAAAGCAAGCTTGTTTGGTTGTAATGCATTTTGTTGGTAACTACGGGTTTGTTTAGTAAACAACTTTGTAGACAGACATAAAAATGCTTTTGCGAAATGGAAAATTGTGAAGTTCCTGCGGAAATTTTGGAAGAAGCTGCGGTAGCGACATGCAGTTTAATTCCAGAGAAGTCAAAACTAACGTACAATAAAGAATTTGAAGATTTTGAAGCATGGAGGAAAAGGCGAGGAGTTGGTACTATAAATGAAGATGTTATTATGGCTTACTTTCTGTTTTTATCGAAAAAAGTTGCTCCCTCATCAATGTGGACCAAGTATTCAATGATAAAAACGACCTTTAAAAGTATATAAGAATGTGGATATAGGGAGGTATGGAAAAGTTGTCGCTTATTTGCAGAGCAATTCAAGAAATTTCAAACCGAAAAAGGCAAAAATTCTGGAGAGGCAATACATCGAAAAATTTTTGGCTGAGGCACCTGACGACGAGCACTTAATGTCTAAGGTATGAATTTACTTTAGTTTCTGGTATTAAATATTTATTTGTTCGGATTTTTATAGGTTGCATTGATATTGGGAATCGCTGGTGCATGCCGTTGTGACGAACTAACTCGCTTAAGTATTGAAGATATAGTAGATAAAGGCCAGTACATATATGTTTCTATACCTGATACCAAGACGAACAAATCGAGAAGCTTTACAATTTTAAAAGAAGGATTTTTGGTAAATGTGCTTGAATTATTTAGAAAATATGTGTCCCTAAGGCCAGAGAACACGCCTCACAAAAGATTTTTTGTCAACTTTCATAAAGGCAAATGCACTAGGCAATGCGTGGGAATAAATAAAATTTCGAAAATTCCGAGAGTAGTTGCTCATTATTTGCAACTACCTGATGAAATCTTATATAGTGGTCATAGCATGCGGCGTTCTTCAGCGACACTTCTAGTCAACGCTGGGGCCGATATCACCAACCTTAAACGCCATGGCGGGTGGAAGTCTTCTACCGTGGCAGAAGGATATTTAGAAGATTGCATCTCTAACAAGTTTGAGATTGCAAGACGAATACAGGGTGAAGAGCGCCCCAAGGCAAGTACTAGTGCTGAAAGACTTCCTGAAGAACACTCCGCACAATGTAACGTTGTCCAAGATAAATCTAATATAACAATTACTGTTAATATAAACACGAATAAATTGTAGTATAATATATTAGTTGTTTTATGTTATTTTTTTAATTGTGAAATGTTGGAAGTAATAAAGAATTAGTATAAGTCACTAGTGAGCTAAAGGGTACTTTAGCTCACTAGTGACTTATAGTACACTTTATATCCTCAAAATCTGATCAATTATGTAGATATTATATGTAAGTGTTGGATAAACATATTTTTCTAGTAGGAGTTACCTATAAGGAAAGCTATTGTTAAAAATAAAACTTATTCTATTATCTATTATGCTCGAAAACGATAAAAGTCCATCTTTTAAAACATTTTATTAAATTTTAAACAAAATTATATTATCCTTAAGGCACGAAAACGTAACTGTATAACTATTATTTATAAGTGATATTGATAATAACGACAATTTTTGAACAACTTCTTGAAGTTCCACAACAGTTTTCATAAGTACTTTTCGTTTTTAACAACATGCACTATTCTTTCTAAGCTTTTACGTGTCTTTGCTTTTTCTTTCATACAACGCAAAATTAACCTGAACGCTACCACGTGTACTTTAAGTCCTCGGCCACGATACTAAGCGTCAGCGGCCAGCGTTGAGCGGCAAATGCGAGAGCGCTGTCTTTGATCTTTATGCGAGAATAAAGAACTTGTTTATTTGAATCAGCTGCTCGACGCTGACGCCGAATCCGAGAAGAAACATAACGAGAAGCGACATTAATGTCGGCTCCTTTGAAGTTTCGGGGTCTGATTTTCAGAACCTTGAGTTTGAATTTTTGACGTAAACACAAGTTAGTTTCGAGAAAAATAACTACAAGTTGTGAACAAACAGTCTCTACACTGAGAAAACTAATGAAATTGTTCAGCGAAGTTGTTTAGTCAGAGGCTTAATGTACTTGATTTTTTTTTAAATTTATCCGTCTTAATTCTATATAATTTCTTTTTTCGATTTGCTACGAAATATTGTGCGTCATGGTATAGGAGTCCAAGTTAATGCATCATAGATAACGCCAAATGTATTTATTCTTAAAGCAAGTGCAAGTGCAGGATAGGCTAAAGAAGAAGCCTAAAAATTTACTATAGACTCCACGGATATAGGGTTTACAAGAGCACAAATGCTCAAAAAACCTATTTTTTGGCAAAAGTCATTTTTGATTAAAAAATGCTTACTAAAGTAATACGATTCATGAAGAGAAAATATTAAGTTTTTGTGCAGGGTCTGCAAAAGCTTTAAAAAATTTATTGGAGAGTAAACTACCTTTACTTTTCATTTAAGCCGTGTCCTCAGTAACATGTTACAAAAACTTGTTGCTGATAAATGTTGACAAAACAAATAACTTGTTGCTTTTAAAAAACATGTTAGATAACATTGTTGCTAACAGTGTTGAGTAGCAAACCGCGTCCTCACTTGCTACTCAACACTGTTATCAACAACATTATCTAACATGTTTCTTAAATTTTACAGAAAGCAACAATAACTTATTTGTTTTTTCAAAATGTATCAGCAAGTTTTTGTAAATTTTGAAAATATATATTCTGGACACAAATCTCAAAATTTCTTCACAAATACGCTCTCAAACTAATTCCCAAAAGTAGCACACTACACAACAACGGATTTTAACTCGATCAACACATCCAAAGCAACTCTGAACACATCAGCGGACATCAGCTCGCTAACTAAAGTGAAAAGGGGAAACAGCTGATATCTTTGACGAAAACACAAGTTGGTTCGCGCATGCTCCATAGATAAACGATTTTGGCGGGAGGCCTCTTTGTCGCTTCTCGTTATGTTTCTTCTCGGGCCGAATATCGTGCCCGAGGCTAAAGACTACGAAATAATTTTGCAAAATTTAGAACTGTTGTTTATAAAATAAATTGGACCCTTAACGCTCGGGCACGATAACCAGCGTCAGCGTTGAGCGGCTAATTTAAAAAACAAGTTCTTTTATTCTTGCATAAAGATCAAAGACAGCGCTCTCGCATTTGCCGCTCAACGCTGGCCGCTGACGCTTAGTATCGTGTCAGAGGCCTTATCGTTCTTTCAAGTAACGTATGGATTTTTGAGAGTGTACGATAGTTTTAAAGGCTTTTTGATGCATAAAGCTTATCAATGTTCCTGCTTATTTTAGGGGTCAAGGGGTATAATATACTACATGCACGGGTGCCAATGCACCTAAAGAAGTGAAATTTATGGGTGCAATGCACCCATATGAGTTAAGGGTTCTTATACGCGAATGTTGTGAAGGGGTGTTTGGTGAGACCTTTTTTTGCTCTTCCAATTTTTATCTTAGGTAAGAAAAAATTGAGTTAGTTGATGTTTTTAAAGTAAGGATTTTATTTAAATTTTCAAAATTTTTGACATCATGGCAGCCATATAAAATATAAAAACTTGCCGCGCCTGCAATAACTGGTGGATTTATTACCTTAGTAACAACATTAAAAGGATACCATTTTAATAGTAATTTTATAAACATCAAAAGAATACACAAATTTGTTTACAACTACTCCAAATTTTCCATTATAGAGTTCAAAACATTTAAAAATAAAACAGTACAAAAACCACGGAAACAAAATGAACTGCGAAAACACTAGAAAAAGAATTGTATGTGCCAAGAATAATCGCTTAACGTTAAAACAGGGACATTCGAAGCATTTAAATATGTCTGTCTGAAGTGTATAAAACAAAAAGTTTTAACCAGTGGCGTAATAAAACTTTTTCTACGACCACTTGTGAAAATAGCAAATAGCACACTGATTTCATGCATAGAAAATGCGTTATATCACACTAGTGTTGCAAAGTACTTTACAGCAATAGTGTTGCAAAGTACTTTACAACACTGGTGAGATACATATTATGATGTCATTCTAAAAATTGCTATTGGTTTTGCAAGTGACATATTATTTATTGTAGTGACAGTAAAAAAAAAAAAATTATTTACCTTAAACGGTAGAACCCAAATTAGCGAAAATCATCTTATTTTATATTTATTAAAATTTATGAAAAAATAAAAACAAAAATAGACATAACCACAAAAACAACTTTCACTGACTGGCACAGTGTTGTCAGGTAAGTAGATCAAATTAAAAATCCTTCTACCTTTGAGCACGTACTTTATAGAGGCAGCCTTGCCGCTTGACCGTTCGACCTAAAGCGCCAGAGAAAAAAAGCCTATAGATCAAATTCCTTCCTCTCTTTCTTCGTGTACTCAAACAACTAGTTAAATCTTTTTTTTAATCCCTAATTAAACCTAAGGCTAATACACACTTTATGAATCCACTTTCTTTTATCCATTCATAAATAGAATCAGACCCTTCCGACGTTGCCAAATGCTTTCCATATTTTGCATGGTAACTGACGTTTGGTAGTCGTTTTTTCCTTACTTTTAGGACTTTAGGTTATGCATTTACAATTTTCATATTTTTTATATTTTTTCTTAAAAATATGAGGAAAAACTGTTATTTTTACTTAATTTTATATGTGATGTTCAGTTTCATTAACTCGTTTTTCCAATTTTACCCCACCCAGCACCCCTTTTCACTCCCCGGTCCCGTAAGTTTATTTACTGATATTTTTTAAAAAACGGATTATTTTGGATATGCACCACTCACGTTTTATTTAGAAAAGTGTCTAAAATATGTAAGAATCGATAATTTTTAAAAACACTTATAATAGCAGAAAACCGTATTAAACTATTAGCGTTATTACCTAACAAAACCATACAATTTTTATTAAGTGAGGGCCTTTTTAAATTCCAAAATGATAAAAGTTATATAATGCTTCTAGGTAGGTGATTTTCGATGTAAAAATATTGTCAAAACAGTATAATATAGCAGTGAGGAAAAGTATATATCACACTAGTGTTGCAAAGTAAATATCACCCTAGTGTTGCAAAGTTCTCAATTGTTTTTTATTTTTTCTGAACAGACAAACTTTAATTTATTTATTTTTTGGTGAATAATTTGTGGTCGTAGGAAAAATGGTGTACAGTACTCGTGTGAAAATGACTTTCTTACACTCGTGGGTTTGTCGCACTCGGCTAACGCCTCGTGCTACAATATTCCCACTCGTGTGAAATTAGTCATTTTCCACACTTGTAATGTAATATACTATTTATGAACACTTTATGCGTCCATTACTTTACCAAATACAATGTATGACGTATGATTGATAGTCGGTAAATTTGACTATTACCGAGCTCAAAAATAGCCCTACACATCTGGAATTGACCACTGTCACTGTTGGAATGTCCAAAATACGATTTTTTGGTCCCTAAGGGATCATTTTCCGGTCCCAAACTAGAAATTTCACTCGGCAATAAAACTGGCAAGCACAGTCTACTAGGTACAGAATTTAGAACTACATAAAAAGCTTATTCTCGCGATTGGTACGTCCAAAACACGATGTTATGGTCCCTAAAGGGTCATTCTTCTCGTACCAAACTGGGAATTTCAACGGGCCAAAACTTTTTACGCATAGTGTAAGTTCCAGAATTTAACTGTACACGAAAATGTCAATGTTGTGATTGATACGTCTGAAACACGATTTTCCGGCCCCTAAGGGGTCATTTCCTTGGTTCCAAACAGGACATTTCAGTTAGCCGTAGACCTTTCAAGCACAAATCCTGCTTTGTCTTCAGAATGCACCCTCGACCCCGCTTTATCCCGGAAACCATATTTTAGGACCTATAGATGCCATTTTAGGCCCGTGGGGTCAATTCCAGATGTGCAGGGCCATTTTTGAGATCGGGATCGGATTCACCGTCCAAAAATACATGCACTACGTTTATATCGAATAGTTGAAGCTAGCTTAAGTTAAAGCGGCTTGAAAAAGCGATATAAAGGCGCTTGAAAGTGACTTGAATCGTTCAAGTCAAGCCTAAAATTAGTAGGGTTGACTTCACTGAATCCGATTAGAAACACGATATAAACGATTCAAGCGGGCTTAATAACTGCCTAACTTCAGATGAATGCTTCCTCGAACGTCATCAGTGTCAATTTCATATATGATTTAGACATTTTTATACAAAATATGAGTGGAAAAACAGGTGAAAATACTTTAAAACACGCTCACACCAACAACAGCACACAAAACGAGACCAATTAAAAAGTGAGGTTTGTTTTTCATTTGATGTCTACTGTGAAGTTGGATGCAAAACCGCCGCATGCGTACGACGATGGCCTGAAATGTGCTTGACCTCGATTTTCAATCGACTTTCAAGCCACCGAAATAAACACGTTAACTTGGAAATCGCTTCAAAGCCGCTTTGTTTTCAAGCCAGCTTGAACTATTCGATATAAACGTAGTAATGGAAATACATATGTCTGACTTTTAAGTATAAACTTTTTTGTGAGGCTGTGTTATACTTATACAAAAGCCTAAGTATTTAGAAAGAACTATTTCTTATTAAAAAGTTTTCTCCCTAAAAACTTTAAATAACCTAAAATACTCCTGAACGACTCTGGCCTTAAGCTGTTTATTTCACTCATCACTACTTTCTTGCAAACGATGTAAAGGAATTTGTTATTTACATTGATCAGAGATGAAAGCAAATATAGGTCAGATCGACACGGCAGTTACTTGTGGTTACTCATCAAGTTACCAAAAATAACCGTTCAAGGAAATAAGGAGGATACGTCACTTTAGAACTGAAAAATGTTTTTTATTATACTTTTTGAAAATGGCATATTTAAAACCAACTCAATAATATACTATTAACCTATTGTGTTCTATGAATTTGACTAGTTTTGATCAGTACTTATATTAAAAATAGTGCATTTAACAGTTATACCCTTTTAATTAGGTACCAAGTAAGAATTAATCGAAAAATTAAATTTTTATCTGTGTCCAAAAAAATAGAATCATTACCTCATTTTTTACTAAAATCTGCATTATAGTTTTAAATCGGATCGTAAATTGCCGCGCTTATGATTTTTTGCAGTTGGTAGCATTGCTAATAAATCCATACTATCAGTAATTGCAAGGCACGATGAGATTTGTTGTGGTTAAGAGGTTTCTGATTAAGTATTTAAATGTTACATATTTATTTCTCATTTCCTCACATCATTTAAATAAAAGGTATTTTTTTATTTATAATAAACACTGTGATTTTTACATGTTTTGAGGAGTGAAAATCCTGCCTCCAATTGGAGGTTATGCTTGGATAATTTTTGTAGGTTGGGTTTGATTTTATTATTCCCTTACTATTCTATTAATGATGAAATAATAATTTATGAGGGAACGATAAAATCAAACATAACCTTACAAGAACTAGTCATACCTAGTCTCAAATTATATTCTGATTGATGATAAATGTATTTTAGTAAATCCCTTTTCTAATGATAACTCCAGTTCTAATATTTTCAAAACAAAATTTTACATTTTCATAATTGATTTTTGTTATCACCACTTTATTTTCATTTAAATTGAGAAAAATTGGGGACCACGTAGTAAGCTGAGGTGAGTTAGTTGTGTACTAGAAATTTTACACATAATATTGCCATATACTTATTGCAAATTATGTTTTTATTACAATGCGAAGTCATTTTTCGCAAATTAGTGAGAACTACTCATATATATTTTTACATGTCGATGTCGTTGTCATTTAGCTAATAGTTCATAATAAAATTTATTTATTTTTTGTAATTGCGTGTATTTTATTGTGTGGATCAGGCATTTCCGTTTATACCCAACCTATACATATTTGGGGTAGCATTGGCGTGTTGTGCGAAAAGTTTACATAAGAGAAAAAGGTCCTGGTACATGAAAAAAAATCTGGTAAATGTTCATGCAATTGTAACCTACACAGTTACAATGTGTAGCACCATAGGCCCCGGGTACATGTTGAAGTAAAACTCGCTCCGTTTTTGTAGGAAATAATGTGCAGCAGTATTTAATACTTTTATAGCAGAACTTCATGTTACCGTTTTCAATACTACTATAATGTAGTCAAGATTTATATTTGGTTACTGTTGTTAGCTACTATCATTCACTTACAAAACTTTAGGACTCATTGATTTTCACAACAGACAATGACAAAAATTATACTCAATAAAAAACATATTTAACACAATTTGTTATAGCACACAACGCCCTTCGATTTTTTCCCGTGTACTGTTTTTTTTTTGGATGGTCACCAATAAAAATGTTAATAATGAAAAACTAAAAAGATTAAAATAAATAAACAACAAAAAAATAAAACCGACTTCAAAAAGATAAATAAAACTTACTAAAAATTCAAAAATAATAAATAAAAACAATACAGCAATAAAGTTAATTTAGCCTTAAACCAATTTTAATTAGTGAGACCAGTGGCGGCGTAGGATGCGTCTTAGTTAACTCTGGGCTTAACTTTTTGTTTCTTCATATTTTTACGTAGCTGCTTAGTTTTCCAGAACAAAAAAAAAAAAACCGCTAAACTAAATAATCCTGGAGCATACAAAAAGTATGGGGCATTTGTTTCTTTTAAAAATTAAGTTTTATACCTTCTTATTAGCATATATGTAACAACAATAAATACTTTGTGTTTTACACATTTTTAAATTTATTGAATAGTTTAACACCCTGTATTTAAAGAACAAAAAATTTGAGGACCCATGTCCAACAGTTCCATAAGCTCCCTGAACTGTGTGGCGCTTGGAAAGTGTTTTTGAACTCAGATTTTTTTATGTATTTAAAACAACAACATTCTGTTTTTATTATTAAAGGTTACAACTAATTAATCAGACTACATAGTAGCGATACGAAAAACAAATAAATATAAAAAAATAATAGGAAATATCACATTTATATTTATATGTATTGCGCATATAAACAAACAACTTTTTACTTATAATTACAACACTAATTACATGCTTAACATATTCGAATGTTTATTTTAAAACAATTGGTAATAATAACTAATAAACAAATAATTTTTGGCAATTCTAAACATGCAAATAACTGTCTGACTGTAAGCTGTACGTGACAATAAAATTGTTATTTATATAGTCAGCTGGCAATATGTAAATTATACCGTCAAATAACTTTAAAAATAAAGTGTTTGCCAGTGTGAGCGAGCAATGAAATGTACTTTATGATAATAACCCTTTTAAAACCTATTTAGGTGGTTCCTTTTGACGAGTCTACCACGAATATTCATGGAAGAGGCGCTTTAACCCAGCCTGTCAATGTCAAATGTTACGGGTGTCGGACTGGGCAAACGTTTCACTTTTTTGTCGGACAAGTTTACTACAATGTTTTTTTAACACACATGTTTGGTTTAGGTTTTTATACTATCTTGGGGATCTTCTTCTTCTTTTCCCCCTACGCAAAGTAAAATTATTGAAAAAAACAACAAATTATTGAAATTAATCCTCTCTTATCAGAACATCCTACATAAAATGATTTAATGAGTAGTTAGGTAGGAACAAGATGTGGTAATAAAAATATGTTTATCGTTTCACCCAAACAAATCGCTCTTATCTATAGATAAGCAATTAACTAGGTCCTTTACCTTATTTTACTTAATTGTTCGTTGTGCAGTAAAAAAAGTATAAAATATGTCTTAATTTTATAAATTATTGCTTAAAAAGAAAAATACAAAATTACCAAGTGTGCTTAGGTTAAAAATTAGCTTAAAGGGAAAAAACAAGGGATAAAAGGTCATTAAAAAAACAGTGTGTTTCAGAATAAGATGCACATTAGGGTGATTCATTTCCAGCAAGTTTTTTTCGGTGCTCAAGGAAAATTTCAATCTTAATAATAATTTTTAGTACTTACCATTTAAATTTGAAGATTTTCCATTTAAAATTCGCGTAAAAAAGTTTTTTTAATTTCTCATGCTTAGTCACTTTTTACTATATAGTGAATCTTTTTGATGGACCTAACGGCATATTTTACGTTCTTTGAAATTGCTTTTGCGTTTTTTTGTGTTACTCGAAAAATTATATTTACTTTAAAAAATATTATTGTAGGGAAAAATGTAAGAAATCAACAGTTAAGTTTAAATAGCATAAGTTATATTATCGATGTCTTACGTTTTAAGCCGTGAAAATAGTTGTAAATTCTTCAAACATAATTTTTTATGAGTCAACCCTTTCTTTTTCTTTTTGCATTTTGCTAAAAAAAACAATTTCTAAAAATTGTATTTTGACGAGTTACACAAAAAAAAACACTCAAGGAATTTCAAATAGCGCAAAATGATTTACAATATTACGTAGAATGTAATAAAAACACAAATTTTACTTTGTTATTTTGTCACATATTTTATATTGCTTTTTGCGTTACTGCAGTTTCGACATACTATGTCATTTTCAAACGACTTTTCAAAAGTGTGAAAATGACATAGTATGTCGAAACTGCAGTAACGCAAAAGCAATATAAATATGTGACAAAATAACAAGTAAAATTTGTGTTTTGATTACATTCTACGTAAAAATGTATTGTCACAAAGTAACGGACTACTCAATAGATTTACAATATAGTAAAAAGTGGCGATTAGAAATTAAAAAAAAAAAAATGTGCGTGCATTTTAAAAGGGAAAACTTCAAATTTAAATAAAAGTACTTAAAATTAACATTTAGGCTCTTCGCACATGGGTCGGTAAAACAGCAAAGAAAACGCGATTTTTACAGGAATCGACAGCATGTAGGCATATAAGCGTGTCCGATCTCAGAAATTCGCGTCCTTTAGTAAACAAATGCAATACAAAACCGTTTTGTATTTTGTTTACAGTCATATTGTGATTGTGTCTGGTTTTTACACGGGAAAATTATTGTTACGTCCAGAATTTTTTGTAACAAAGATAAATTTGTTTAATATTATATTTGTGAACAAGGTTAAAAAACGTCTTGTACTTTTTAATTAAACTTTAAAAGAATCTTTGTGAAAAGATTACACAGAAAGAGCTTGGCATGAAATAGCAAAAGCAAGTCAACCTGTCAGGTAGGAAGCCAAGGGTATCCCAAAATTCACGCCAGATTTAAATTTTGTGCAATTTGTGCTGTTAAGTGTTGCCAACCGAAAAAAATACAGCGTGACAGTTGACAGTTCAGGGTTATTTATAATGAAACGCTACACAAAAAAACAACGCATTTTTATTGTTGAGCAATAATTTATTACATTGACTGGTCGTGTAATTTCCCGTTTTGGTGATCAGAATTGGCCGCCCAGATGATGCGATTCAACGCCATTGGCAGTAGCGTAGCTAGGCGTAGCCGGTGTAGGCGGTCGCCTACGGCCTCGCGGCAAGTTAAAGGTATGGAATGTGATATAGGAAAAAACCGAAATGAAAGATGCGGACGGTCGTAGAGGCCCAAAATTGTTATTCAAGGGCCCCGCAAAACCGTAAAATGTGTTGGAAAAGGGAAAAAATGGGGAAAGGCTTTTTTTTGCTCCTCAACAATTTTTTGTCATGAGATTGGCCTCACGGACACGACTTTGCATACGCCTAATTGTGTCACGCAACGCAACTGGCCGTTGGATTTTTTCTTTGGGTTTTTTTAAGAGTAAAGTTTATGTCAACAAGCCCACGACCATTCACGACTTGAAGGAGGAAATTAAGCGCTATATCAACGAAATTCAGCCACATTTATGCAAAACAATCGTGAAAATTTCAACCAAAGATTGCGTATGTTCCAGCAGAGCAGTGGAGGCCTATTACCCGATATGCTATTCCATACATAACCCTATACTGTATACTATATAAACCAATAAAAAATTTACAATTTTTAATCATAAACCTGTGTTTTCTTTCAAAATTACTTCTTGTGTGAATTTTGGGAAACCATTTATTTAATTTTTTGTCTGTAAAATAATGTTCGGTAGGATTCAGGCTTTTGGGAACTTGTCTTAGAGAGCTCCATTATGGCATTTTTGACCCGGTGGGATAATCCAAAGGGGTAGTTTCTGCCCTGTCGCGGTCCGGTTCGGGGAACATTGGCGCTCTCCGACACGATGTATGATTTAATTGGCTAAGAATAAAGTAAAAATTGTCCATTAAACGTATGCTCGTCTCTGTACGGTTTTTGCCACTTCAAACACGAATATATGCGTACATACTGTCGAAAGCTCGTCGAATCTCGGTCTTGTCGTTGTTTCACCTACAAATGTGCGGAGTGCCTAAGAGCACAAACTTGGTGGGATTTTTTTCTACATGTAGAATAAAACTATGCTTGAGCACCGAAAAAAAAGAAATTTTTGCTGAAAGAATCACCCTTATGCACATCCATAAGGGTGGAAATTCCTAGGTAATTCAAAAAAGTTTTAATAAATCTCTCACGTATAATATGGTACCTATGTATAATACTACCTATTTACATTAAAAGGTGTTATGCGAAATTGGTACACCCTCTCCTACCAAGAAATGAATAATTTTGGTATATCTTAATACTTTGGTTTTCTAACTTTAAAAATAGCAAACATATAGATATCTATACCTAGTAGAGTTGGGTCGAATACTGAAATTTGGTATTCGAATACGAATACGAATACCGTAAAAAAAGTATTCGAATACCGAATATTTTCGAATACCTACAAAAAAAGTATTCAAATACTCGGTATTCATGAATACCACGATTGGGTATTCATGAATACTGAAGAGCAAAAAACCTCCTTTTTCTTGAAAAAGCAACTAATTCTTATTTTTCTACGTTTTTCCATAACAAAAATGTAGTGGCGTACCTTGTTTTTGCTTAAAAACTAATCATTTTAAGCGTACAAGACGTCTCCCAAATTTTCCAAAAATAACTTTTCTATTTTTTAAACTATTGATTTTACTTTTGGAATAGGGGTACATGTACATACTCTCACGATCTACCAGAAAGTCATGATTTAAACACATAATAAAATTTATTATACACATCCCTTTTGTGTAAAATGGAGATAAATACATTTTAGTCTAACCCGAGGTCTAACCTTTTTTGGAAAAAAAACATTTTTGCAGTAAAAAAATAGAAAGTTTGTTTTACAAATTAAAAAAAAAAACTGTAAGTCGATTTGCTCTAGTGAATTTGTTATAAACAACAATTTAAGAATAATATGTGGTCAGTGTACACTGTACACTTAGTTGCAATGTCACTTTTTATATGTTGTGCGAAGTTACTTGTTTTTTTTTTTAATAGCAAAACCCCAAAGAAGTTAAAATAATTAATTTAAATAAATTTTTGTTTACAAAAATAAATGTATATCTGTTCAAAATTACTTACCTATTAGGACCATAGAAACAACAGATCAAGATTTAAAAAACAAATTAAATTACATTTTTTTTTGAAATTTGTAAAACTAGTTTCCTAAACTGTTAGTTTGGAAATGATGATATATATGACTTATATTAAATTTAACCCCGTCGTCGGCAAAACCACCGCGAATATGTTTTAACCCGCTTAAGATGCATAAAAAGTAACGTAATATTCATAAAATAAGCAAATAGTATTTAAATTCAGGATTAAAATACCAGAATATAGGTATTATTCGTAAGTATACCGGTATTCGAATACCAGTACTCGAATACCGGTATTCGAATATCAGTATATTCGAATATCGATATTCGAATACCGGTATTTGAATACCAGAATATTCAAAAACGATATTCAGAATACCGAGTATTCGAATACTACCCAACTCTGATACCTAGTTATTCTGGAAAAAATATAATACATTTATTTTGAGTCATGATATATGGCTTTGTTAACTAATAACATAACAAAGTTTTACCTACATAAGTGTTGAAATATACAAATAACTAAAATACACAATACACAAGTGATAACATTATAGTTAAATTGTTTCCGTATTGTCGCTTTATTTAAATAAATGCGAGTAAATATAAAAAGAAAAGATAATCTTTAATTATTTTAACATCTAAATAAATTTAATTTTAAAACTGCGCAATTGTTTAAAATTTTGTGAACAACTTACATATGTATAGTGTATCTCAAAGTATATCGCTTTGGCTTTTGACGGCAGTACTCAATATACCTGCCCACAGCAATAAAACTGCGGATCAGTAGGTATTTAAGGGCAGAACATTAGGGACGGACTCTAAAAATATAAAGGTTTATAATTTATTGTTTATTTAAGTAGGTGTGTGTGTGATAATCTTAAAACTACATTAAGAAATTAAATATATGCAAAGTTTTAATAATTATAAATAAATTTATATCTATATTATCTATACGTAATTACATTTTTATTTAAATATCTAAATCTAAATCGGTTTCCCTATCAGAGTCATGCGTTTTCCTTTATTTGAAGGTGCTTTCGTCTGACAGTTTTGACTGGAATCCACCCATGCTTTGAATACTGTGTCATGTGTATCGAACCATGTTTCATCAAGGTAAATTATGGATCTGTTTTCTAACCTATATCTTTTAATTTCTTGAAGGTAATTAAATTTCCAAGTGCGTAATCTGTGCGATTCCATTACTACTGGTCTTTTGTCTATTTTGCGGTATTTAAATCCCATTTTACAAACAACTCCATGGAGGGTGGCACGACTAATATTTATATTAGTGTCGTCTTCTTCTAGCTTCGTTTTCAGTTTATCCAAGGTAGGAACAACTCCGCTTTCATAAAGACAATATATTTTCCTTCTTATTAGGTCTTGATCACTATTGTCTATACGTTGAGATCGAAAATCACTACGCTTTTTTCTTTTGTTCAATTCTTAACTATTAATAATATCCTTTATCGACGATATTGGAGATTTTGTGAGTAGACAGGTTTCTTTTAAAGCTCTTGTTTAATGAGTCCCCTACTGATTAAAGGTTCATACACATTTTTTACAACCTGTTTTGCATTTAATGACAAATGATTTCGACGCGACATACTTATATGTATTCTCGTAAAATAACTTTTTCGAAACGCACAGTAAAAAACGGTTATTCAACCCTACAACTAAAATATAAGCAGAAATATTTATATAAATGGTCAAGAGATATTTATACCTGGTCCACCCCTGTCATTATGAACTCATAGGTTTGCCCAATAACAATAGGTCATAAATCATTAAAGGTTTATTGGGGTATTGCCCGTCAAAAGCCAAAGCGATATACTTTGAGATACACTATACAGTAGGACAAGAGATTTTTTTTATTTTAAATTGACATTTTGAGAAAACTGGTTGCATGGTCTAAAACTGATAAATACAAAATTTTACTTTGATGGTAAATATCCAGGGCGAGTTATAACTAAAAATGTGAAAATTAGGTAATTTAGTTTTTTAAATAAAATAAAATTACATTAGTAAATGATCTAAAGAACAGATTTTTATGTCGACATTTAAAGTATGTACCTATAATAAAAAAAATACTTTTGTCATTTTTTTTACGTTATGCATTAACCGAGGCATTAACACTTAAATACAGCGAATTTAGAAAAAATATATATTCAATATGTTTAAGTTTCCTTTTAATTTTTGCTCCTTCCTTGTCCCATATTTAACGTTTAAAGCTTATTAGAGACATTTTGCACCTCTTAAAATAACAGACGTTTTTGGCCTCCTTATGGTTATCGTTATTAAACAGAACGATTCCGGCAGCAGTTTTAGATTTTGCAGCCTCTTTTAAGAAATTTATCTTGCGTCTGCGCTTTCGACACATAACCTTATTTTTGCCTGTGGTTCACCGATTTTAAAGTTAACGAAAAATCAGTATTTACTTTTATTCTTCATAAGATATAAATTGATATTTAAATATATGCAAACACTTCTGTTGATTTCGTTTTTTAAAGTAGATGCAAACAATACAGTATAAGCAAAACACAAAAAGTAAGGTTAGGTTTGGTAGTAGAATAAAAAGCAAGTGTGCCAGATTGTAACATCTAAATTAATTACTGATTTAGAATATCCGTTAAAGTGCAAGTCCGTTTTAATTTCTTAACACTATTTGATTTTTATTACTGCTATAAATTTTTCGCTAATTAGGGCCTATGTTTAAATGATATTTTAATTAATACGGCATTAAAATTTTAACCTTTTAAATAATTGATATTAAAATTTCTACAATCCGGCATCCACGCAGTTTAACAATAACGATAACGATAACTATAAGCTCTTCGGTATTTATCCGTAATTAAAGGGGTCCGGTATGGTTAATAACGATAACGGATCATGTTTGCGTTACTGCGCACTCTCAGAATAACGTTAACCACAACGGAATTGCAAAATAAGGGGTGCAAAATGTCTCTATAGTAAAAAATTGACAAAAATATATACAGACTGTCCACGGATGGAGTTTACAAAACGACAAAAGAATAAAAAATTTATTTTTTTAACAAAAGATATTCTTGATAAAATTTGCAGTATGCAGTGTTCGCAAAACTTGAAAACATGATTTTTTTTCTAGAGTACCTTATTTTTCATTTTTAGGCAAAATGTCATTTAGAGAATATATTTAGAATAATATTTTGAATGACTTTATTAATGTTACAGAGGTGTCAAAGAATTTCATGAAACTGATTCTGGAATTATCGAATATTAATTATTTTAAATGTTTACAATAAAATGACAAGCCAAAACTTTTATAATTTGCTTTCAAACACCTGCTTCCTCCATATTCCGACAGAACATAATTTTTTAGGCTGTAAACGACTGTGATCAACGCGTTTTCGCAAAATTATAGAGTTTAATAAAATTTTGTATTATTGTTTTTATCATTCACACACTGTATTCTAAATAAATTTTCCATTTGACATTTATTTTGCTTAAAAATAGGTCAATTTTTTCTCTTGTAAACCCCATCCGTGGACAATTTGTATATATTTTTTACTTTAATGCTAAAACTTCAAATATTGACATAAAATTAAATTATTTACATTTACCAATATAAATTTGTTATATTTTAAAAATAAAATTACTTTGCTTTTGGTCTTTTTTTATTTTTAGTTATAACTAGCCCTGTATGTTACGAATCGAAGTAATATTTTGTATTTATTAGTTTTAGATTATGCTACCAAAAAATTGTCCTCTTGTAACACTAATAAAGGGACACAGTGTATACGGACAATAAATGAGTCAATCAACTTTTATTTGTCCCCTCCCGAAATCACTCTGTCCCTGGTAAAAAACCGAAAATATATATAAATTTAAGTCTCTTATTAGTTATTTTTTTATTAATTTCAATTTAAACAAATTCTTAACCAATACAAAGTTGTTATTATTTTTATAATTTATGGCTTTTTTATTAGTTCTTCAAGCGATTCAAAGTGACGTGTTTAATAGGTTTACTCTTGGTCCCCATGCAACAATAGTACCATAACTTCATATTACTAAAAACCGCTTTTATTTAATCAATTCTAATTTTAAAAATTATAATATAGTTAGGTATACTACTTATTAAAAAAAATAGGCTATCTTTTTTAAATTGTTCAGTTTGACATTTATTTAAATATACATATACTTGGTTCTAGAAAAACTTCGTCGCACCGTATGTCCGTCGGACAACCACGATATTTTTAAAATCAAAATATAAATGGCGTAGTGTGTACATTGTCAGTTAGTCAGTATTTTTGGTAAATGATTACGACCATTCGTCATTTTTTTTTATTATAACTGCGGCCTCAGTCGACCAAGTTTCGCAAAAAACGAGTGGGTGGCTTTAATATGTGAAGGTCGGACAACCAGCAGAAATACGTAAGTAATTAATATTTTTCAATAAATTATGGTTAGTTCTGGTTAAAAAAATGCCAAAAATAAAATATGTCCCCTCAGACAGAGTATAAAAAATTCAAAAAATGTTCGTCGGACAACCAGACTCTTGGAAAACCAGACACTTGAATAACCGAGATAAATTATTGTGATGTTTTGTATAGTATTTGATGTCGGGTGGTGGCCTAGCGTTTTAAAGCGTTAGATCGTTGAGCGCACAACCGACGTGAGGTGGGTTGGAATCCTGCCGGCGGCCAAGGTCAGCAATTTAGTGGTAAGCTCAACAACAGACGGACAAAGTGCAAAATGTATCTACGCTAATAGCCAGCAAGGACTAAGGAGTCGGAACACACTTTGCCGTGTCCTGCGCAACCGTAGACATGCGGACCCCACTCAGTTGATAGGTTCAGCAGTGCCCCTGAATGCTTGTCCGTCTTAAGTTGTCGTTCATAGAACCGTGGTTTGGAACCCACGTTAAGCTCTAGGTCCCAGTCCCTTGGAAAACCAGTTACTTGAATAACCGAGGTAAATTATTAATAAATTATGGTGTGTGTGACCCCACTCAGGTGGTAGGTTCAGTAGTGCCCCAGGATGGGCACGAGCTCTTAAGTTGTCGTTCATAGGACCGTCGTTCGGAAGCCACGTTAAGCTGTAGGTCCCGTTGTGCTGACGTCACCCAGACGTAAAAAGACAGGGCGCGCAATAAGCCTATCGGCTTCACTACATGGGTTATCCCGGCCCTATTCTAAGGTTTAAGGTCTATAGTATTTGATCTAAATCTAATCTAATCTAATCTAATCTAATATATTATATAAAATGCTAATGTACGTTCGTGTGTCCACGATTTTCGCTATCATCCGCAACTCCGATCGACTTCCCGTCGGGGTTACAAATACCCCTTGGTCTCCCATTGTGAGTAAGGGAGTTTGGTCGGGGTGGGTGGAAGTGGGTGGTTGTGGGTGGCAAAAATGTAAAATATGTGTAGTGGCGCCATCTGTTGTCGAGTAGTTGAACTTCATTCAGAACAACGGTTATTTGGGTCTCATATAAACTCCCGAGCGAAGCCGGGAATCATAGCTAGTTTTACTATAAATATTTAAAAAAAAATTACTAGGGATGCTCTATCGGACAGTTTAAAGTTACAGAAGTTTTAAAAAATTTCCGTCGGACAACCGGTCTCTTAAAAGATCAGTTTGTTTTATGGAAAAGGGGGATGTTATTTCAAAATTATATTTTCAAAAGAAAAAATTAGAAAAAAACCCTTTTAAAGAGAAATATCCCATTACTCTACAGGGTATTAAATTTAAAAAGCTTAAAATTTCTTGCATTAAGCCAGGATGAAAGTTGTTAAAAAGCAAGAAGTCAAGTCTATACTAGTCAGGGCTGACTAGATTTCTTGTCTAGACCACCCCTAATCGAGGCTCCGCGGTGGTAAACGGGGCGCAAGGCCTCCACTAAAGTTTTATTGGACAGGTAAATGGGGCGCAGGGATCTTGGGGTCAATAAAAAGTAAAGGTAAACGGGGCGCAAATGTTTTCTTTAAAGTAAAGGTATCGAAATAAAAAGTTGGTCTATTTTTTAAAAAAAAATTAATTACGAAACATTTATTGCTTTCTTTGGAAAATGTAAAATTTTTGTAGGCTATTAAATCTTTTCCACTAACACTTTCAATTACTGATACTGACATTTTCTCACTATTAAAATCTTGAGCGGAAATCTTTTCGCACATCTATTCACTATTACAATGAGAACTGAACTTATTAAGTGGTATACAAATTATTAGTGTCAATTATAGGAATTCTTACCTGCCCTGACCCACACCCCTCACGGGAAGGGCTGGCGCCCCATTTACCTATGATATAAACGTAACCTTACAGCCGTGCAGGTAAAAGGGATATTTTCGCGCCCCGTTTACCTCCGGCTGTATTTTAAAACGTATTTGATTGATAGTATATCTATACGATCTATACAGAGTATAAAGCCGGTGCGAGTAGTTAGATAGGTAATTATTTATTGTTATTTAAATTTAATGACTAATACAATAATACCGACGTAAAAAAATATTTCCAAACTTCTGTAACAAGTGCAAAAATAGCTATGATCAAGATCGTAAAAAATGATTTACGACATTTCAAATGCAGAGAGCTGGGCATGCAAAGCTATATTTATTACAAGTATATGGGAAAATTATTTTTGAAAGCTAACAAGAAAAATAAATCTTTCAATATAAACCATAAAATCTAAAAAGATAAAATAGCCAGAAAGATAAAAAAAAGGTAATTTAAATATTTTGATGAAATATTTCATCGCGCTAGATAATTTTACCGATGCATGGTTTTCGTTTCATTATACGACGTGTTTAAATGTAGTTATCTATGAAGATATACCAGTTGAGCTAGATAGCATAACCCATAGTGTTTAAAATGATGAGCGTGAACTGTGTAATATTTTGGTATAAGTTTTATGATTGCTACTTTAAAAATACCCTGATTCTTGGTAAATGAAAAGGAGCATAGTAAAATTGACTTACTTGCTGTTACTTTTTGATCGGAAGATCCTTTCTTTACAGTGTTGCCACCTCTCGGTAACTTGAACTTGAATTACTGCCATCTTGCGGTAATCACAAATGTTTTTTTTTGTTTTATTTAACTTAAAAAATTCTTAACACATAGGCAATGAGAGAAAACCAGACAGTCTAACCTGAATAACCGCATGTAAACATTTAGTATTCGATGATTCATCATACATCCTTTGCTGTTGCTTTCCTGGCCGATATACCTTTAGCTATTGGTTATACACAATGACCTTATATTAGTGTTGGAACCTTTCAAATGATCTTCTGAATGATATTCGAACATCGAGATATTCGAAATATTTCGAATATTTCTTTCGAATATTCGTATTTCGTCGTGAAATATTTCATGAACGATCAGTTATGAATTTATATTCGTAAACACCTAACACAAATGCGAAAGATACCGAATGAATGATGAATGATATTTATATCTAGGCGTTTAATATAGACAACCCGTAAAACATACCCCAAACCATAGTAATCAAACAAACAAATAATGTCATCTGTAATATTTATGGTTAAATAGCGCCAAAACTCGAAAACACTCGGAATAAGACGTGAAATAATTCGTTGCCGCAAATAGCAATAATCTTTCAATCGGTATTTCGACAGAATAAAAGCTTATTGGCAATGAAATATAAAATGTTTCGAAACATCTTTTGCATTGAAATATGAAATGTTTTGAAAGATGTTTCGAAAGATCTTTCTCAATGAAATATAAAATGTTTCGAAAGATCTTTCGAATATTAAAATCTTCCGAATACTAATATTCGAATATCGAAATCTTTCGAATATGCACACCACTACTTATATCCTTTACATTACTTTGTGAATAGTCTAAGGCAACACCGACTCCACTCCGTGAAGTCGGTGTTGTCTAAGGTTATACAGTACGGTAAATTGTTTCCAATTGAAGGTTTTTTTAAACAGCCAATGTCTAGTTTGCAATATGGCCAGGATATGAAAAAAATAACTTTATTAAACCTATATGGCTAACTCTATACAGAGTGATTTAAAAATCGATCACGAAACTTAAGGGGGTGATTCTACTCGACCAAATAAGGGTAGGGCTTCATATAATTTTTTTCAAAATGTCATTTTCGATACAACGTTAATTCAATTTTATTTTGTTTTTTTGCCATATTTCATTTATTTTTTAACCCATCCAGTTAATATTTGGCACACAAATCGAGCTTTGCAGATTCTAAAATTTTAAGACAAATGTACTTTTTTAAATAACGCCAGAGGGCACTTTACCTAAAACTTAAAATTTATTTTCATCATAACTTTTTATTTTGACAGATATTGCAAAGCTGGGGACGCCATTTTATAGGCAATCAAAAACTTAAAAAATAAGGTACTCTTTATTAAAGTCGATAAACCTCATCGTTTAGGCACCAATAGACATCAAAGATTTTATCAATTTCAATCAAATTACCTACATACATACAGGGTTTCCAGTAACTCAACCGACAAACTTTACGGGGCGATTCTACAACAGAATATAGGAAAAAACTCCATATAAACATATGTCCTAAACGTCTTAGTTTTTAACTACAGGGTGTTAATTTTTTATGTTTTTTTTTTTAACACACCGTAGTTCAAAAACTTTTAAAATTTTTTTAATTTTTAACACCCCGTAGTTCAAAAACTAAGACGTTTAGGACATATGTTTATATGAAGTTTTTTTCTTATTTTTTGTTGTAGAATCGTTTGGTTAAGTTTGCCGGTTAAGTTACTGGACACCCTGTATGTATGTAGGTAATTTGGTTGAAATTGATGAAAACTTTGATGATGTCTATTGGTGCCTAAACAGTTGAGGTTTATCGACTTTAATAAAGAGTACCTTATTTTTTAAGTTTTTGATTGTCTATAAAATGGCGCCCCAGCTTTGCGATATCTGTCAAAATAAAAAGTTATGATGTAAATAAATTTTAAGTTTTAGGTAAAGTGCCCTCTGGCGGTATTTAAAAAAGTACTTTTGTCTTAAAATTTTAGAATCTGCAAAGCTCGATTTGTGTGCCAAACATAATATGGCAGAAAAAAACCAAAATAAAAATTGAACTTTGACGGCTTGTAACTCGAAAACGAATGACATTTTGAAAAGCATTTATATAAAGCTAAAAATAGGAACTGT
Organism: Listronotus bonariensis; assembly: GCA_014170235.1. NCBI lineage: Eukaryota > Metazoa > Arthropoda > Insecta > Coleoptera > Curculionidae > Listronotus > Listronotus bonariensis. The sequence continues at coordinate 30,609 of JACEGR010005614.1, forward strand.
ATTGATCCTACCCCAATTTCTTAAAAATGTTTGACATTTTACTCAAGTGAGCAACAAAAAGCTGTTTTTCTTAAAATAATATCTTATACAAAAACTGCACTTTGCAGATCACCTCCTTAACTTGGCAAAAAAATAGTGATATACCTACCGATAAGCTTAATTTGAGACACACTGTATAGACAGACATGCAACTTTAAAAAATGTATACTGAATGTTTTGTTTATTTACCTTGTAGAGGTTGTAAAAACATTACTTGTAGATCGTAAAAAATATCCATAAAAACTGCCTAAACTATTAAGTGTCTATGGATTTAGAATATTAAAAATAATCGGTAGCTTTTGGCTTCGTTTGTTAGATAAACATTTTTTCCGATATAACTCTGGCAGATTTTTTTAAAAAATTCATATTTTAAGAACATTACGAAAAAAATTAAAAAAATAGGCTTATCTGTTACTAACCGACCCGTGCCCACTTCGTTGGGTGTTAATTATATGTTTCTCTGCCCTCCGGTAATCTTAAACTCACCCCTGAAAAACAATCCGAATTAAACACTGAAAAAACAATCGAAGTTGCAAACTCTACCTCCTTGTAATATAAGTATAGATGAATATCGAAGAAAAAATCAACTAAAAATAAGTTACCAAATTCGTTGCTTTTTTTTATCTATTTTTATTAAAAAAAAAACAACCGGCCTTGGCCGAGAAACGAACCTCGGGTCTGCGTGGCAGGCGAGCATTCTACCACTGGACTACCGATGCTTATGAAAAATAGTTGACCCGTGCCCACTCTCGTTGGGAGTCAATTATATTTTTCCGCTGACGTAATATACATATGCCATTATTTTTCTCTGAATTTTTTTTCAATCATAATAAAATATAGCCTATGACACTCCTGAATAGTGTAGCTTTCCGACTGTGAAATAATTTTCATGATCGGTTCAGTACTTCCGAAGATTACCCCTACAAACAAACAAACAAAGTTACGAACTTTACACTCTTTATAATATTAGTATAGATAATTAAATTTATAAAATAATAACAGCGTTACCGCGTAAATAGTGTAAAGAAATAGTGGTAAAATTCCAAAAGGATCGGTGCTGTAAAGTTTTTTTGACAATCCACGAAGGCTAAAAGCTTAAACACTAACGTACCGTGGGTGTTTTAAGTGAGGTTAGAGTAAGTTTGTTGACGCGGGACTTAAATACTTGAAGATTAGGCGAGGCTGGAAACAAGTCCACGGGCAGCAGGTTCTAGGTTCTAAAACTTTAGGGATAAAGGAACCAACAAAGTAGGAAGTTCGGGGTCTGTCCAGTTGGACCATATAGGGATGCGTACGCGTGGCACAACGAGTTTCTCTGTTGGGAATTGTAAGTGTAGGAATTATACTGGAAAATTCTTTTATAGCAAAGGACATAGAGGTACCTATAAAAAGAGATAAAGCCCTTGTAGCCCGACAATGGGTCCTTTAAGGTGTGGCGAGGTGGTACCGCCTCAGGCAAGGAAAGCTTCTCTACCACATACAAAGTTATGATGGACATTGACTTTAAAAACGTCGGTTGTGGAAAAGACGCTTTAAAGTTCTGGGCACTGAAAAATTTAAAATAAAATTTTTATAAGAGTGACAGATAAGGCGTGGTAAACCGCCGTATCTTTATTTATTTTGCCCCGTTTAACACATATTAATTTTTTACACAATATTCTTTAAATTTAGAAAATTAATTTATTAACAAAAGTCAAAAAAAAGTTTTATACTTTTCCCTTAAATTGGTCCATAAATCAAATTGGTGTAAACACTTGTGTAATAAGAAAAATTAGACCCAGATTTAGTCAACTCACCTAACAGTAGGGGAAGGGGAGCCCTCGATGCTAAATGGGGATTTACTCGAGCGTCATAAAGACCTATTGGGTTGCAAAGCTTAGATGATAAGAAGAAAAAATGTTATATAATGTATACCTTTTCATCGGTGGGGAAGCGGCTATAAATTTTTTAATATGTCAAAAAATACTATCATTTTTTCGGCTTCTGCAAATCGTTTAGTTCGTATTGGATTAATATATATTTTTCGTCATCCTTAATTTCTTCGAAAAAAAAGCCACGTTCAAGAATTTCAAAATGACGTTTTTTCACAACTTTGTAGCCCTCCGCTTTCTTTACGTCACTCTCAAATTGTCAGATTTTGGTGGAACATACACTGTTTAGCATGTAATTAACTTATCCTACCTTAATCTGACGCGTTCGCAAATTTCTGATGGATATATATTTGTTTTCTACGATCGGCCCTGTATACGGGGCTCATATTTGGTGGAGGTATAGATGGGTCCACACCTAATTTATTCTGAATGTAATACCGCAAAGTACACAAAAAATGATAAAGTAAATAAACCCTTTTGCGAACAATAATTTATTGCAGCAAAAAATATTCAACCCAACGAGTTTCTAGTTCCACGCCACGTGCCACCGGTTTTATGGCAGCACAGAGGCGAAATAAGAGGATGTTTTTTAAGTACGTGACACCCATAATTTAGATGGGTGTCCGACGGCAACGGTGTTTCGGGCGGCGGCACACGGTGTTGTCTGCCCGGGGATGCGGACCGAGCAACAACCATCTAAGTTATGGAATGAATGGTGTGTGAATGAGAAGGAGTAGGGGTCAAGGTACAATAAGCCTTCAGGCTGCAGTGCACCACCTCGGGGGCGGTCGTCGGACCTGGGTGGGATGACCCCGAAAGGGTGAAAAAAAAAAAAAAAAAAAAGTACGTGACACATGTTTTAGCAGTGTTTTTTTCTATTTATCTAAAAAATATGAAATAAGGCTGTGTCAGCGCTATGTGCCTTCGAAAAGGTTTGTTTACTTTATGATTTTTGTGTACTTGGCGGTATTGCTTTGAGAATGAACGAAATGTGGACCCATCTATACTTAACCGGGAACAAGGTATTCTTTGGTATATTATTCTGCCCCGCGGTAGTAAATCCCGATATCCCCTCTTCGGCTCCCCTATCACAATTGATCATTACGATGTAAACTAGGTTATTTAGCCTAAAAGTTATGGTGTACCAAAAGGACCTTAAGTATAATTAACTGTATGAAGGCTCCAACTTCTACAAGCTAAAAGGTAAAAAATACGGTGTTAAAAAACGTTTAAACAACGCGACGTGGACGTGTAAAAAGATTAAAGTTTTTCAAAATCAATTTAAACATTTTTAAAGCATACCCACACAATTTCTGTAAAAATACCAATTTGCTAAGTTTCCTAAAAAATCACCGCCACAATATCAGCAATCGAGCGAAATTTATGAAGTGTTACATATTTGTTTAGATAAAGTCAATTAGAACTGACATTCGACTGATGAAAAATCTAACTTTGTAACCTAAATATTTACTCGTATTTTTGGATTTTTTAAAATAAACTTCTATACATATATTTCTCCAAATATTATTTTAAAAAAATGGATTTGTTGCTAAAAATGTTTTTAAATTTGTCATCAGCGGTAAAAATGTCAATTTGTCATAAAAATGAAAATGACGGTCTTGTCACTTATTTTCATAACACAATTGTCATTTATTTTTATTAATTTGTTTCTAATTGTCATAGAAAATAAATGATCGTAATTTAAAAAAATATGACAGTTATAAAAATTTCGGCTGACCTAAATTTAGATGCCAGGCATGCACATGCTTAAATCAGAGTGAGTATAGTTAGTTTTTAGTTCTTCTGCGGCATTAGTGTGTTTTATACACTGATCTCGATGGATTGCCAATGTTATAACCTGCGCGAAACAAAAGTTACATTTTATGGGCGAAAAAACCGGTTTGTGCGCAAGCCAGTTGAGCGTAAACGCACCCGGCTCCAAACAAACTATCCGCATTATAGGAAAGGATTTGTTGACGGTGTCCTGGTTTTCTGTTCGAAGTACGGTAGCTAATAGAGCGTTACGGTCAGACCGCGGACGAAGGGTACGGGGTGCCGGTGTTTGTATTTTGCCACGGCTTTTAAGTGCGCATGTTCGTCCACGCACTGCGCGAGGTCGTAACAATCCGAAAAATGCTTCTTGCCACTGCGGATCTAAATGTAGGTTATCTATGGTTTTATACAATACTGTGCTTGTTTTTGTTTTGTGGCATAGGTGGTGATATAGGTAATTGCATAAACTGTAAAAATTCAGTGTTTGACGATACTATTTTATTAAAAATTCCACACCACTGTTTTTTGACTAATCAAATGTGTAGTTTTGGTTGCATTACCATGACAACAGAAGTATTTATCGGAAATTTTTTCAGTTGCCTGGGGTACCCTGGAGCGAATTAAAGTGGAAATTTTTGACATAATCATTAAATTTGTTTTAACGTTATGTCTGTCATTCATATACATAATTAAAAAAAATCTATTTTGTACCAGTTGTAGAATTTTAGACGTAACATAATATGAAATAATATAAGGTTTTAAGTCCCCAAATGACAATTTTATACAACTACAGTTAGTAAAATAATATCATAGGATTCAGTCCTAGTAGTAGACATAAGTAAAGAGCAAACGAAAGGAAGATATAGGTCTAAAAAATTTAAATAAACTATTTTTACTAACTGTAGTAATATAAGTGATATATAATATACAAGAATAAACAATGATAAGTTCTAAAATTACATTCATTTGCAACCACAATTGGTAAAATGAAAAACATATATTTTATGGTAAAATTTTAAAGCTTGTGTCAAAGTTACAAACATTAAATTTAAAAGAATATTACCTAAAACAAACTTGGTGTGAAATTTTCTTACCGAATACTACACGTGCATATTCGTGGCCTTGAAAAAATTCCGGAAATAAATTTAGCACTATAGTGGTATTACAAGTGAAAACTATGTAATTATCTTGAAAGTTGCGGCAACGCCAATTTTACCCAATTTTGGTATACGAGATTTTTGGAGCGCTTATCAAAAATCTAAAAGAATTTTTAGCCGGAAAAGTTTTGTTTTCGAGATGTATCTCCATTATTAAACTTGGAAATTAAACTTAACTCATTTTCACTACTTTCAGATTCCTTTTGCACCAAAATATTGATTTAAATCTTTTGGATTTTTTTCTTAGCGTTGAAATCGGGTGGCAAAATATAACCCTGTACATATAACGGAATTAGATGGGTTCGTTCGTTTTAACACAGGAAGTTGTGTCACAAAAAAGTTAAAATTGCTTGCTTGCTTGAGTTGGGATGGCATTGCCGCTAGGTAATCGACAGAACTTAAAATATTGTTGACCAGTGTAATTAACTATTAGGGTATAAAAAGTATGGTTATTTACAGATTTACAGATTTTATTATACATTTAACGCTTAAATCTTTTGTCACATTAGTTAAAAATTAAACAAAGATTAAATATATTAAAATAAACCTATTAAGAATAATTATGATAAAATAAATCATATTGTAAAACCGATTATTTGGCCATTGAAAAAACTCCTTCAACTAAAAATCAATTAGATAAAAAATGCGTTAAAACATTAGTTTTATTTTTGGAAATCTGGTTTATATTATTATTATTCATGATGTTTAATAATTAAAGTTTTGATTTTCTGATTACCTAAGACTTCTCGTAAAATAGAATCCTACCAAAAACATATGTAATTGTTAAAAGAATATTGTCCCTGGGCCGCCAGTAATAAAATTGATTTTATAATAATAACACTTTTAAACCCTTTTAAAGGGGTTTTCTTTTGACAAGTCTACCACGAATATTCATACCGCCATATAGGTGTATGAAAGCGGCGCTTTAACCCAGCCTGTCAATGTCAAATGTTTCGGGTGTCGAACTTGGCAAACGAGTACCTTTTAATGGACAAGTTTACCACAATATTTAACATACAATTTTTAAACATTGTGCCAAAAATCGTAAGTGTTACAGTCACGAAACCTTAAGATCCTTGGACATGTTTTGGGTATCGGATTGGGCGAATTTTGTAACTATAACTCTTACGATTTTCGGCACAATATTTAAAAATTGCATAAATAACATTGTGATAAACGCGTCCTACATTCGAAACATTTGACATTGACAGGCTGGCTTAAAGCGCCGCTTCCATAATATATTATTATGGCGGCATATACAGTGCATTTCAGCTAGAACGAGCCATCCTTAATAATTTTGTTATTTGTACACTTGAAACACGTCAATTTTTATTTTTGTGTCAGAATTGACTTGTTTAGGCCTATCCCTCCCCTCACCAACACAAACGTTAAAAAGTTTAAATGGGAATGGGGGTCAAGTGGTACATCATTTTAAAGCTCCGGACGAGTACTTTATAACCCTAGAATATAAAGTCAATATCTTCACCTACTACTAAATGGCGGAACTTTAAATATTACCCAAATACCTGATTGGGATGGCCGTATTTTCGAAACTAATAAAGTTAGATGTTCCTAATGTGGTATTTTCTTAAAGCTCTTTTAAAAATCCATATCTTTTATCAGAATGCTTTTATCTTTTAGGATATACAGTGTAGGACAAAACATATTAATTTTTAAAATGGAAAACCTTGTAAATTATAAAAAAATCTTGAATCTGTCCTTACACTCAGAAGTAGCAAAAAGTAGGAAGGCAATTGTAAGTACAACACTGATAAAGAAAAAGGTAAAAAATCTTTGACAAAAGTAGCGAGACTTCGCGAGACTGCATCGGAAACACGACAATAGCTTTTATTATTTAAACTCTTTTACTTTTTTAGTAAACAAGGCTAATAATAAACTAATTAGATTAAATGTTGTATATTTATGTTTACTTAAAATACATTTTCAAGTTTCTTATTACCCCAATAGAAGTCGTCATATCCTTTTATAATTTTGCGTACATGTAGTTTGGAGTATCTACTTTGAAAAACACAGCATAACCCATTGAAATCTCAAAGTTGCTTTTTGGCCAAAATAATGGATTTCTATCCCATAGTATATCGGCGCGTCGTTGTAAAGGATAGCGGCGCCTTTGTATAAAATAGTCCGATGGCAGGCGGCCTTTTTTATGTTTTTGTATTATTTTCAAAGGGTACCGAATTTGCGCTTTTAAAATGTTCTTACTATATATTATGTAGATTTACTTCGTATGTTTCAAAAGTTATTTTTAGAATGGTGCATTACAACCTGACAAAATGTTAACCAACCGGCCCCGTCCAATTTAAATACCTTCACCCACTTTAAAACCCTGATGTGCTGCACTCTTCCAAATGATAATAATAATTGATGATTGAAAGCTGTAGAGGTTCTTAAATTAGAGACTACATGAAGATTTTTAAAGTTATTTTAAACATTATTACATTTTATATTTTGTTTAGATATAGCAACTTTATATGCATGAAAGTTTTTACTGAATCATGAAAAATAAACCACACTATATTAAAAAAATGTTTAAAGTCTGCTTTCTAAATGTTATCCAGTCATGTAAGGTAGATTTAAGCCAGTATTTCGAAAAATTAAGATAGCCAGATATAAATTTGTACAAACTTGTATTTTGGCTTCATAAAACTATTCTCAAAATTCAGATACGATTCGATGTCCGCAACTTCAAAAAGTAGGGTGTCAAAAGTAAAAAAACAGTTTTTTGCGCGTTTTTGCAAAACTCGTTTCCAAAGGGATTTATGCTAATTGTATTTATTATAAATATTGTAGAAAATTGAGTTCTCTACAACTTTTGTTTTAAACATTTTTTTATACGTTGAATGGTTTCTAAGATAGAGGGCAGCGCGAGCGCAGTTTGAATATTATTTGAAATCAACTAGTAGTTCCGATCGACATAAGCTTATTTAAGGTTTATAAATTATTACTAAATATATAATTATAAATAATTTTTATTCATAACCTTATTTTTTTAATACTGATAAAAACTGACCAAGTCAAATCTAACCTACTTTAAGATCTTATACATATTTGGATTTTGTACAGAACTTGGCACTCATTTAGATCTTCAATCCTTTAACGGCGAAGCCCAGCCAAGCATAATTTTAATATAAAACTTAGCTCACCTTTTTTACATTTATGTTTTTGGTGGGATATCATTACTTTCTGCCAAGAAAATAAGCATTAAACAATACAACTACCACTAACCATTTCATTTCTTTCATACTTTGTGTATTTAATTTGTTTATTGGGGTGGCAAAAAAACAAAGAGCATATTATTGCTGAAATATATTATTGATAAATAAAAAATAAAGCAGCACTATTTGCTGCCAATTCAACCCTTGATCCTCCCGTAAATCATCCAATTTCAGCTATTGTCCCAGCTTCTTATAAAATTCCCAATATTATTTTTAAGGTGAAACACATCTTCTCTTAACACCAAGAACTGGGCTGGATGGCATACCAGCAGTCGTTTTAAAAATGTGCTTCAGAGCTTGCACCCATTTTAGCTCGGCTCTTTCGAATTTTTTATGACACTGGTATTAATTGGACAGCTGGAAAGCTGCACGTGTTCAACCTATTCCCAAAAAAGGATCTAAATCTCTTCCATTTACCTTAAGACCAATTTCACTTCTCTCAGTTCTTTGTGAAGTAATGAAAAAATTCATTAATTTACAAATGCTTAAGTATTAAAAAAAACACAAAATTTTGCATGACAGGCTGTATCGATTTCTCCACAAAAGATCTACAACAGATCTTTTTTCTTTATATAACACTGTTGGAATTTGAGTCATTTTTTCTTGTTAACCGTATTTATCGGAGTGGTTCAAACCGCATTTGAAATAACAATATAAATATGAGAGCTAGATAGAGATAGGAATTAAAATGTTTTAAACCGTATTAACACGAAGAAATGCCTTTGATTCTGATTCCATTTAAAGTAGAGCTGTTCGCCTCATAATGATCCTTCACTTACAGAAAGGCTGCCCTCTCTTGCCCATCGTCGGGCTTTATCGCTTTTTATTGGTACTTCCATGGCTTCTGCTCTGAAAAATTGTCCAGCATAATTCCTCCTCGCGGTTATATTTTTCCTTCTACAAATTTATGACTACACGGACAGGTAAATGTTATTAAATAAATAATAAATAATTAATAAAAAAAAATATAAATATATTGTAATTTTAAATAAAAAAATATAAATTATTTATAATTATAAATTTAGTAATAATTTTTAAACCTTATAACAGCTGATTTCGATCGGGACTACCAGTTGATTTCAAATAATATTAAAACTGCGCTCGCGCTGCCCTCTATCTCAAAAACGATTTAACGTATAAAAAATGTTTAAAACAAAAGTTGTGGAGAACTTAATTTTCTACAATATTGATAACAAATACAATTAGCATAAAACCCATTAAAAACGAGATTTTGCAAAAACTTGCCAAAAATTGTTTTTTTTTTTACTTTTGACCCCCTACCTTTTGAAGTTGCGGACATCGAATCATATGTGAATTTTAAGAATAGTTTTATGATGCCAAAATACAAGTTTATACAAATTTACAGCTGGGTATCTCAACATTCCTAGGTGAACCCCTTATATGACTGGGCTAATGGTTATAGGTATAAACGAACCTAGGTTCGCTTATTATTTTTTCACATTGTCGACACAGGGCGGAATGGACAATAAGCTATAATGCTTAAACGCCATTTCTATTTCCTAAAACATTTTTTGGAGTTTTTTGTTATCGCCTACACCGTACTGATGAGAACCAAAATAGTTCAAAACCGGTCTGCGTTTGGTGATCTCAATTAACTCCGAAGAAAAACCTTTGGCTAGTTTAAAAATCTTCAGCTCCAGATCGAACAGTGTTCCGACGGATGTTACCTTGCAGTGCATGGAAATAATAAGAAGTAAGGAACTTAAGTTATCTTTTATTTCTGTATAATGAAATACGGTTTTATTTTTAACACGCTTTTATTAACTTGGGTTGTAACTATCTATCTGGCTGCCTATGTAACGGAATCTTTGAGCCTAATTTTAACCAACTTCCAGCTATTCGATTTCTTGGAAACTTTGCACACGTATTAAGGAAACATGACAATGCAATAATCTGCAAACAGTATCCCGTTATCTTTTTGGATCGCCAGGAAAAAAATTCCATTATATTATAAAAACAACACCTAGGTAGCCATCTGTTGGCAACATTTCAAACTTTGCTATTAAATGAAGAAGAAATTTTTTAGTGGGTTGCCTGGATTGCCATCTGTTGGCAAAATTTCAAACTTTGCTACTTAATGAAGAAGAAATTTTTAGTGAGTTGCAATCTGTTGGAATTTTTCGCCATTTTGTCAAGAGTAGCAGAAACTAAAAATGAAAAATAATTAATAGTTTAAAAAAACTAAAAAAACACGCTTTTATATGCAACCGAACTAAAAATTAGAAAATAATTTTTCATTAAAAAAATATTGTCATTTCATAGTAAAAGTGTGGGGTGATAAATATATTAAATGTTATAATTATTATATTTGCAAATATCTATGATGGAAAAGTTATGAAAAAATAGTAAAATGCACCCCACGCTTTTTACTATGAAATGACAATATTTTTTTAATGAAAAATTATTTTCTAATTTTTAGTTCGGTTGCATATAAAAGCGTGTTTTTTTAGTTTTTTAAACTATTAATTATTGTTATAATTGGTTGAACACCTAAATTTGATGTAAATTGAAACCCGATTTGTATCGTAGTTAAACCCACGATACAAAACAGTTTGTTTGGCGTTTTACTTTGCACTTCGGCAATTTTGTGACTTTAAAACTATTTAAAGAATAAGATAATTTATTTTTACGTCCTTTAAACAGTAGCTTATTACCTAAGCTCCGTTTTAGCTAATAATAACATTATAAACTAGTAAACATCGAATATTATATTTAACAGTAGTATTATTCTAAAAGTTATTTCACTAAAATCGTCCCCATATTTAAAAGAAATACCAAAATTTACAAACACTGCAGGCTCTCTTAGGGTTTCAATTTAAATATTGCTGGGAAAAACTCACATTGCTAAGTTATTGCGCAAAGCGAAAGAATTTGTTCATTCTACCTTGTATTCTTTGTATCATGCTCTCCACAAACTACTTTCCCCTGCTTAACAAGATTTACCAAAGTGGTTGTACCGAGTCCAAGGTAAATAACACGAAAAGCAAGAGTCTCCTATATGAACAACGTTGTTGGTCGACGGTAAGATATAATCTCATCGTTGATACCATACTTAAAAGCATCATTCAGTGAACTCGGCATGGAGGGTTCTCTCTCTATATATTTTTTTCTTGGTTTTGGTCCCTTCAGGTCCAATCCACCACTCTCCCCCTTCCGGACTATGCTTTCCAGGGCTTCGTCGGCGGAAAATATGGATAATCGAGCTCGTAGCTCCCAGAAATTCCAAAAAGAAAACAAATAATTCAACAATCGATGCAATGCATAAATTGTCGGCTGTCAAACCAAGATCTGCTACTGGTGTTACGTATAACCTTCACTTTCACTACTGACAGTTCCCATGGCACGCCCATCTATTTCCCGCCATTTGAGAAATACCTCGTGTTCACCGCCAAACAGGATACCATCAGCTTATAGGAATCTTCGCCCACAGCGCTTAGATCCAGAAGAAAGATGCCGTCAATTTAGCGTGAATCTTTCCTTGATTCCCGAAGGTAAAAAACGTTCGTACGACACCTCTAGCCGCCACTCCGGGAAGAACTTTGTCGCACGTCCGCACAGTCCGGAGGTCAAACAAAGAGTCAGGCATGGAGGGTTCTTTTCTTTTTCTCTCTTTGATATCTACTATTATGGAAATAGAGAGTTTTATTCATTTATTTTAAAAGATCATCAATCTAAGAAAATAATACTTTTTGTTGTAACATGTATATCTTTAAACATAATAAAAACTGATGTTTTACATGCAATTTTTACACATTGTGCCAAAAATCGTAAGAGTATGACAAGTCACGTAATCATAAGACCCATGGACATGTTTTGGATATTGGATTGGGAGGGTTTCGTAACTGTATCCCATACGATTTTCGGTACAATGTTTAAAAGTTGCATGTAATTTATTATGAAAAACTTGTCCAAAAAAAATGACCCGAAACATTTGACACTGACAGACTGAGTTAAAGCGCCGCTTCCATATATGGCGCTATAAATATTCGTGGTAGACTCGTCAAAAGGAACACTCCGAAAAGGGTTTTAAAGGTGTTATTATCATGAAGTCAATTTCATGACTAGCCCAGGGACTATAGCTTGACAGCCGGTACTTCGGATTAGTAATAGACCCCACAGATAAGAGTGATTTTAACACAATTTTGGTGTGGTCAGAGGAGAATTAACTTATTAAGAAAGACAGTAAAGCGTTCGAAATCTCTAAAAATATGAATTTATCGGTATGTGCTTTTACCGGTATCGCGCTAAATTGCTCATAAAACCGTCAAACTTAAGTAAATTCTCTCGTAAAAAGCATCACGGCAACTTCGAAAGTGGATTGCTTACAGATTCGGTTAAAAATTTTAATTATAAATAGATTTTTGCACACGCCAAAAATAATATAAACTCATACGAGCCAGTTAAGCAAATCTTTTTTAATCCCTTTATAAAGCCGCAATCGCTTATTGAAGCGGTGCGCGTATAAACGAGATTAACATCTTTTGCGAATATTAAATGTTTTGTATATCGTTTCAACGTGATTTGTTTACTTTGAACTGCTTTAAATCAAATCATTTAACCGTTTGTTTTTTTTTTAGCTATTACACAAATTACAATTGTTTTTAAAACACTAATAAACTAGACACACAGAAAAGGCCGAAAAAATTACAATTCATACACCTGTTTTAATTTTTTTTTTGCACGGTTCAGACTCATGATACAACGAATACAAGGTAGGATCAACAGGAATTCCAATTCGGTTTGCTTTGCGCAATGACGTAGCAATTTTCCCGCAATATTTAAAACATTACGCGAAGAACCAATTCTAAAACGGTATTTAACAATTGGTTATGTTGACGTTTAAACAATGTATTATATGTCAAAGTTGTCACCAATTATTACTGGGATTATAATTGGTTGAACGCCTAAAATTGATGATACTTTCGCGTCGAAATTATTTTGTTGTAATGGGGTCACAAATGTCACTTATTAAAAGTATTCATTTCAGAACCTTTACAGGGGGATGTTTTAAAATGAATTGACAGTTCATATGTCAAATGTATTCTTAAGGTGGTTTTTATTATTAGAATAAAATGGAAATATGGAAGATGCTAATGTACTAAATTTTAAAATAAAATAGATTAACTTCTTTTGTAAGCGATTTTAAATTGAAAGTGACGTAATGAATTGAAATAATTTTAAAAGCATTTATTTTTGCGACTTTATAAACAGTGACGTAAATGACTAAATCGTAGTTTAAAATTATTTTTATACGACTGAGAGCCAAAACGTCTAAAAACGCACGCCAAAGTCATTTTAAATGTGACGTTTTGTACATGCTGTGTGTAACCTTTGCAAACGCTTACCTAAAAAATAAAACGTTTAAATTTACGTTACGACTGGTAAGGTAGTAGGACACCTGTTACATCGATCTGGGTAGTACCATAAAACTGGTTGCTTTGCTCAGAAGAAAATCAGAAAATTATGTTGCAAAGAAGTCAAACATTCTTACAGAAAACGATTTTTATCGGTTCCTATCTACGGCTCCAGACAAAAAATATTTGCTTGTTAAGGTATTTTATATTAGATAATAATAATTTAATAAAATAGGAGCGAATGGCATATTTTAACTTTTTAGACCGTTGTGGCAATTGGATTAACAGGAGCTTGTAGGCGGGATGAGCTCTGTAGATTAACGATTGAGGATATCAGAGACTTCGATTTAGCATTACTAGTGAAGATAAAACACACAAAGAATAAATTACCTAGATCGTTTACCATTACAGGTACTTTTTATGAAATCTGCAAAAAATATCTTAGCCTTCGTCCCCAAAATATAACAGAAAAAAGGTTTTTCTTAATTATTGCAACGGCAAATGCACGAAACAGGTTGTTGGTATTAACAAAATAGGAAGTATGGCGAGAAAAATAGCTGAATTCCTGAATCTGCCGAATCCAGAAAACTACACTGGTCACTGCTTTCGGCGATCATCGGCCACAATATTAGTTAATGCAGGAGGTGACTTGCTGACTTTAAAGCGCCATGGGGCTGGAACTGCCGTTGCAGAAGGATATATTGGCGAGTCGATTAAACAAACTACAAATATCTAATAAAATAATGGAGTCTGTAAAGCCATCGTCGAGCAACATTCCCTCGAAATCCATGTTGCAGCCTTTGCCAAGAAGTAACATAGTTCAGAGTTCACATTCATCAGAATATTCTTTAAACATTATTGAAAATCATCATGAGAAGAAAAAAGACCTTCCAATAATGAATTTGGAAAACTGTTCGAATATTACAATTAATTATAACTTCAATTAATATTTTATTGTTATTTTAGTAATATATATATAAACTTATTAAATTATTATTGTAATTAAATAATTAAGTTAAAGAATTAAATAAATTAACAACAAATTTTATTTTTTGTGGTTGTAGTTGTTATGTGCAGTCGATTAAAAAGTATAGTGTGCAAAACGTTTGAAATCGTCTCATTGCACACTCGTATGACTTACGGCACTTGCCTACGGCTCGTGCCGATAAACTATGGATGGTAATTGTCTGGGTATACGCCAAAAAATTAAATTAAAAGTACCAAAAACCAAAAAGTTAACAAGTAAAAAGATAACTAAACACATTAAATGTCAAATATGTTTGTTTGGTTATAGTGTCTTAGTGACAAATGGTTGCTGGTGTATTTATTGTTTGTGTTACAAAAAAGGTGAATAATTAGTTATTTTTAGTCTTTCTGAAGATACTTCAGTATCAAGCAAAGGCAACCTGAAGTGTTAGTTAAATTAACTGAAATTGATGCTACACAATTATCTTTATTTAATAATATATACGCACTTTCTTTGATTTTGCGTTTTTTAGAACAAGTTTCCTTTGCTAAAATGCTCGACGCATCCCAGTTTATTCTATGATTGTTAAATCAAATGCGTGTTGGCCGATTTTCCATTTATGAAATTCTGTGCTTTTAAAAGGGCTGTCAAAACCGAAAACAAAACCGGTTTCTGTTAAAACCACAATCGACTATTTAAAACCGGTTTTTAAAACCGAAAACCGGAAAACGGTTTTCAAAACCGATACACTGAAATCGGTTTTTAAACCGAAAACGGTTTTCAAAACCGAAAGGCTTTCTTTCTAAACCACAGTTAACAGAAAATCGGAATTTGCCCATGAGCTTTGGGTGTTAAGTAATAATCATTATTCATCCTAGAATATTCTTCAAAAGAAATTGGTTAAATATAAATAATGAATAATAATATAACATCCGTGTTCTAATTATGCAAGTTTGGCTAAATGGTGACGTAAATGTTCCATACATATATCCATAACTTATTGCTTTCGTCAGGTATTTTATAAATTGGTATTCTATTTTCTGCGTTTTTTAAATTTAATTTAGTGTATTATTATAGGTTGTAGTTTTTATATAAGCTGCAATCAACCAAAACCTATTAATTGATATTCGTGCTGAACCGCTGATTTTGGTCCGATGGTCCGAAAACTGGTTTTTGGAAACCGGTTTTCGAATACCGGTTTTTGGTTTTACAAACCGCGGTTAACCGAAAACCGGTTAACCGAAACCGGTTTCGGTTGCCAGCCCTAGTTTTTAATGTATGATCTGTGTTTGTGTTTTTTGAAGGATTTTGACGCTGAAACCCTTACACTTTCTTCCCCCCTTAAGGTACCTAGGGTAATTTTTATTTAATATGATTTATTATCGATAAGCTTCAAGAGTCTTTATTTTCAGCATAGCACAAAACAATATTAAAAGCAATACATTCTCAACCTTGGTAGAGTTTTCAAAACATACAAATTTTCGGATGTTTTGATATATTTCAGAACAACTTTATATCGTTATAACAAAAAAGAACACTTCATAAAGAACGAAGTAAATAACAAAATACTCAATTAAACCAGAAATTGTGCTCGAGTTCGTAAACACCGTGGCGGTCACCGAGGTGCTTGCCAAACTACGATTATCGGTGACTATTTTTACCCCGCAGGAATCCTCTCCGTGATGTAGTAGCACCGGCTACGGAACACAATTATTGTTTGGGTCAAATCAGCTGACAACCAATTTAATTATAGCAACAAAGTGTAATAACTTTAAAGCGACTTTTTTACGTTCTTTTATAGGCAACTAAAATTATTTAAAATGTAATGCCTTGTTGTTAAAAATGCATGTTTCTAGCCAAGTCACAAACCAAAAATTGGAAAATTTATGTAGGTATTCTACGCCAAGTTGAACCTAGATACCCATTTTATCAGATGATTGACCAAATTGCAACACTGCGCTCTTTAATCTGCATCGCGAATACCAACAAAGTATAAAGTTGTATCCTAATTTTATGTTATTTTACTAAAAATTACTTTAAAACACGATTGCTTTAATCCATACATTTAAAAATGGTTTTATTTGTTTAATCAACTTACCAGTCACATAGTGCAGCAGCAACGCACAAATCGAGATAAATTGCTGGACTATAAACGATATCAGGGCGAGGCATAGCCCAACACGCTAACGACACGATCCGCGCACGCGCCCCGCCCTCGTCAGGTGGTAGGCGTGGCATCTAGACGGTTCGACGAATGGCGGCAGACCGACAGGACGTTCGGGAAGGTCCGCGGATCCGAACACCTGCACGACCATGTCCCAGTAAAAGCCGTCGCCTGACACACCCTCCTGCTCTTGCGTGTTGAGTGCATAGGATGGACCATAACTCTCTAAAAGAAAATATATTAGTATGTACTACTCATGATATTGTTTTTCATTTGTAATAACACTATGAACATCCAAGTAGTAAATTTTTTGATAAGTATAGTCGGTTAGCTGGATTATTTAAAAAAGTAATAAAGATAGATATATCAAATATGCGTACTTTTTAAAAGCTTTAAAAGATCTTATCGTTTTTACAGTGTGCACAAATATGAATTACATCGTACTTACTTTCTGATGGGGTGATTGGCAGGCCAGGCATTAGCCCTTAGTAATTGTTTCACTTCGTGCGTTTTTCCAGTTTGCAGGAGCGCTTTAACGTCCGCCGCGTTTCTTAGTGGGCGTGCCGTGGGGCTGGGCGGCACGCTGACAACACCGGTAGCATCGACCAAAGCCGTAAAGGTCGTGGCTCCCCGTTTGGGGAACCAGGGGCGGTAGATCCAGCCGCCCCGTCGGCGATCAGCATGTTGGACGCGGCGGGCGCAAGCGCCGACGACGCCGACTGGCCTATGTTAGGTCTTGGAACATCGTGGGGTCACCTAGAACAAAGGAAATTTTAAATGGTGATAGGAAATACTATAAAAACGATAAAAAGATAGGTATTTTCTGGGTGGGACGAAATATTCGACAAAATATACATGCAACAACGACATTTTGGTAAAAGGTATATGACGGATAGCAAAATAAATTATTGTGAAGAGTTTATATCAATTTATAAAGCACGACATTACAAACTACAGTTCTGCATATTCAAGTAACCCTACTTTTAGGTACATTCTCTACACACAGATCCACACCATGAAGGCGAGCAAGGTTGTGGGTTGGTTTTGGTGGGGGTTGGTTGTATGGCCGTATCCCATATTTTGCACTTCAGCCGCTTTTGCTGACTCTGCTCTTCTTTTTCGTTATATCAGTCCGCTTTTCTTAATCAGGTCTACTAAATTTCTACCAACGTGATCATGAGGAAAATAATTTCAGCTTTATCGAATCATTTAAGACAAGACATAAAAATGTGAATATTTACATTCGCTCTTACTAAAATCCAGCACTTAATACCCTAAAAAGGTTAAATACTAACAGAATTAAGATGAACTTCTATTACAAAATATTTTGTTGTTGAAAAAAAAAAACAATTCATGCAAACAGGATATTCATTATTAGTTAATTTGCATAATTTATATTATTTTCCATTTGTATAGCAATGATTAGGTTTAAGTTATTCCTTGGGGTATTGTTATTATCAACATGAAACATATCAAGTAAAATTTGACATCACAAGATTTAAACGAAAAAAAAACAAAAGCGGACTCCAAATACTAACAAGAGGCAAAAAATACTTTTTAAAATAAGCACAATTAAATAAAAAAGCAAGTAATTAAACAAAAGAACTTCTTTTAAACATCAATTTTTGCAAAATCGAGATTTGCATCTGAAACAAACCCAACTTCAACCCAGTATATCCATCGGCACGGACGTGGCAAAATAACAATTTTCATCAATTACGGTAGCCTTACATTCGAACAGTCTTCCATCTCATTTTAAGCTATTAGATAAAGAAAGGGAACAGACCGTTCACTTTTGGGTTTGACAAAACTGTCACACTGGAGGTGGTCATGGTTAGTTCTGGTTAGTTAAATCTTTTTTTTGTTTGAATTAGCTTTCTTTCGCGACAAATTTTATTTTTGCACGACAAAATCACGACAAAAAAGCGATAAATTATGCACCAGATAACACATTAGTCCGATAATTGTTAGCACCAAGTACCATTGATTAAAAAAAAATTGCGACAATTTTTTTTGCACGAAAAAAAGCGACAAATTACAATAGGCCATCTTTTCCTCTTGCATGTAGTACTGCTAACTTTATAAAGGTCGCAATAAAGGTAGGTAAAATCGAGGGGTATAATAAGACCGCTCTTATAGAAAAATACCTAATCAATAACAAGATTTTAACTTTAAATTGTTTTTCTTGGAAACAACAGAAAAATAACATTTCTAGTTATTGCAGCTTATTAGGCTACAAACTAGGTTACTTACTAACCTAAGCCATATACTCAGCCACATCTAATTATGACCTACAGTGGCGTAGCTAGTTAACCAAAGGCTGGGGCACAAAATAATAATAATAATAATAATACTAATAATGGTCTTTATTAAGAATTGAAAAATTACATTTAACAATTCCTAAGGGCGAAGTCTAGCTGATGACTACCAGCTACTCAGCTTAACCCTTTATCTTTAAATTTACTTACATAAAGTTCATAAAATTACATCAATATTACCTATAGTTAAATTACATCTATAGTTACAATCTACATATCTAAATTATGTTCTTTACACTTTCTAAATAATTCTAAACATTTTGCTTATCCAATAGTACATTTTTAACTTTACTACGAAAAGTGGCCAATGTGTTACAACTAAAATACATTGTAAATTCATTATATAATCTGACGGCATTGTATGTAAAACATCGCTGAAAAAGAGCCGTAGTATGCTGTGGAATGGTAAGAGAATTTACTCTAACGCTAACATGATGAGCCTCATTTCTAAAAATTAGCCTAGATCTTAAATAAATTGGGACAGATGTCAGCAATAACTTATAGGTAAATGCTAGTAAAAGATATTGAAATAAGAAACCTATTTTTAACCATCTCAGTTCTTTGATTTTTTCCGAAACATGGTCATATTTTTTTAGACCAAAGATAAATCGACAACAATTGTTTTGAATTTTTGAAGACGCTGTTTGTCTTGTTGCGTTAAACAAGGGTAATATACTGTAATACAGTAAGAAATTGTTGACATTATGTATGCTTCACAGAGTTTTTTTCTAACTTTAAAATTAAGGATATGTTTATTTGCGTACAGCATCTTTAAAGCCATATACGACTTTTTACTTAAGTTTAAAATATGCTGACTAAATCTAAGTTTGACATCGTAGTTTACTCCTAGGTTCCTGGCAGTTTCGGAAAAGCAGAGACGTTGACCATCAATATAAAAGTTAAGATAATTCTTCAAAAATTCAGTGCATCCAACAGGTGCAAAAAGTAAGACCTGGGTTTTTTTCGAGTTTAATTTAAGATTATGTTTATTGCTATAATTCAAAATTCTTTGCAAATACGAATTGACATTTGCCTCAATTTCATTGTAATAAATAAACTAGGGCTCCAACTAAACTATTTAAAATCGTATGTTTCGTTATTAGTCGTGTTTGGTATTCGACGAACTCCAGAACTGTAGAGTGGAAGTGCTACTTAAGTGATCCAAGTGCCAAAATTAGAAATTCCCAGAACTTAAAGAAATAAGTATAGAATGTAATGCTGCGCATACGGGTGGCCTCAAGTTTGAACTTTGTTTGCAATCGCTAGGGTGAAATGGGCACTGTGATTTCTATTCTATTCTATTATATTGTTTTTCTTGGTTTTGGTCCCTTCAGGTCCAATCCACCACTCTCCCCTTCCGGACTATGCTTTCCAGGGCTTCGTCGGCGGAAAATCTGGATAATCGAGCTCGTAGCTCCCAGAAATTCCCAAAAGAAAACAAAAATAATTCTATAATCGATGCAATGCATAAATTGTCGGCTGTCAAACCAAGACCTGCTACTAGTGACAGTTCTCATGGCACGCCCATCTATTTTCCGCCATTTGAGAAATACCTCGTGTTCACCACCAAACAAGATACCATCAGCTAATCGGAATCTTCGCTCACAGCGCTTAGATCCAGAAGAAAGATGCCGTCAATTTAGCGTGAATCTTTCCTTGATCCCCGAAAGTAAAAACGTCCGTACGGCACCTCTAACCGCCACTCCGGGAAGAACTTTGTAGTCCTCTACGCACGTCCGCACTGTCTGAAGGTGAAACAAACAGTCCCACTGTGATTTCAAAGTGAAATGAATATTGGATCTGTCACATAGTAGTACACATTGGTGGAAAAAAAATATATATATTTTGGCACTTAGATCAATTAGCATATTTACTTTTCAATTGTCGTAATCCATATTCGTCGTAATACAGTCACACCTTAAAATTTAAAACCAATAACAGATTGTAACTTATTTTAATAAACAAATTTAATCACATAGACCTATATATTAACCAACAAGATCTATAAATTTAGTCGTTTTAACTATTCAACATATTTTGAGCAAGATTTTACTTGAAAAATAGTTGAATGTACAATAATTTAAAATCAATAGCTCAAGATAGCGAAGCGAAACTATTTGTCAAGCCAATCTTGCAAAAAATATTTGGATAGTTCAATCTATTTGAATTTGTACGTAGAGTGGTAAACGGCTAGATTATTTCATAAAAACTTACATTAAAGTCTCAAAAAAAGAATTTTACGAATAATAAAGTGTGACATTTTTTATCAATTTTGACAACCAGTTTGGATGACATAAATTTATTCGTTGTTAAACAGTACATGGGATTTAATCACTTATCTAAGAAAAATTTTAATAAAAAATGGTCGTGTCTGATTGGTCTATTTTAAAAAGGGGGCGTTCATAAATTTTGCGTGATAATTACGGGGAGGGATTCGACGTGAATCTCACTAAATCTAACCATGGGGGGTCAGTGCAAATATCACGTAATTTTTTAGCAGATAGAAACTGGAAAAAGTTAACGAATTTTGGGCAGGTCCCCCTAGGAAAATGTGATTCATAGTTACTTTTTTGGTGGAATGAAAGATTTTTTTGTTCTTCAAAATTATTTTGGCTACAAAATCAATTTTGCTTTGACAAATGGTGTCTTTTGCATTCCCATAAGTCGAGTTCCAAACAAAAATACAAGTTAAAATATATAGTATATTACATTACAAGTGAGGAAAATGACTAATTTCACACGAGAGGGAATATTGTAGCACGAGGCATTAGCCGAGTGCGACAAACCCACGAGTGTATGAAAGTCATTTTTACACGAGAACTGTACACTATTTTTCCTACGACCACAAATTATTCACAAAAAAAATTAAGTTTGTCTTTACAAAAAAAAAAAAATAAACAATTGAGAACTTTGCAACACTAGGGTGATTTTTACTTTGTAACACTAGTGTGATATGTACTTTTCCTCACTGCTATATTATACTGTTTTGACAATATTTTTACATCGAAAATTACCTACCTAGAAGCGTTATATAACTTTTATCATTTTGAAATTTAAAAAGGCCCTCACTTAATAAAAATTCTATGGTTTGGTTAGGTAATAACGGTAATAGTTTATTACGGTTTTCTGCTATTTTAAGGGTTTTTTTAAAATTATTGATACTTACATATTTAAGACACTCTTCTAAATAAAACGTAAGTGGCGCATATCCAAAATATTCAGTTTTTAAAAAATTTACGGGACCGGGGAGTGAAAAGGGGTGCTGGGTGGGGTAAAATTGGTAAAACGAGTTAATGAAACTGAACATCACATGTAAAATTAAGTAAAAATTACATTTTTAGTCATATTTTTGAAAAAAAAAATAAAAATATAAAAATTTTAAATGCATAACCTAAAGTCCTAAAAGTAACAAAAAAGACTACTAAACGTCAGTTATACCATGCAAAATATGGAAAGCATTTGGCAACGTCGGAAGGGTCTGATTCTATTTATGAATGGATAAAAGAAAGTGTGCATTAGCCTCAGGTTTAATTAAGGGATTAAAAAAAGATTTAACTAGTTGTTTGAGTACACGAAGAGAGAGAGAAAGGAATTTGATCTATAGGACTTTTTCTCTGGCGCTTTAGGTCGAACGGTCAAGCGGCAAGGCTGTCTCTATAGAGTGCGTGCTCAAAGGTAGAAGGGAGATTTTTGAATTTGATCTACTTACCTGACAACACTGTGCCACTGAGCGAGCAGTCAGTGAAAGTTGTTTTTTGTTGTGATGTCTATTTTTGTTTATGTTTTTATTTTTTCGGAAATTTTATTATTACTCTTTTTAATATTAGAAAAAAGCTTAAACTGTGTAGTAACTTAACGTTAATAGGATGATTTTCGCTAATTTGGGTTCTACTATTTAAGATAAGTAAAAGTTTTTTTACTGTCACTACAATAAATATGTCACTTGCAAAACCAATAGCAGTTTTTAGAATGACATCATAATATATATCACACGAGTGTTGTAAAGTACTTTGCAACACTAGTGATGTAAAGTACTTTGAATACTAGTGTGATATAACGGATTTTCTATGCATGAAACCAGTGTGCTATTTGCTATTTTCACAAGTGGTTGTAGGAAAAATATGTAATTACACTCGTAATTACATTTAAAAACTCATCTGATTTACTTGTATTCCGAATGTGGGAAAATTTTCCACTAGTATATAAATCACAGTCCGAAGGCCCCTTGAGCTTGGGGACCAAGGGACACTGCTTCAACTAGCCCTATACTACCTACGCCACTGCATGGGATTTATTGCACTTGATAAATCACAACTAATCACAACTTATGTAATTCGGGTTATTTACATTTTTCCCGATCCCCGTTATGTCACTGACATTGATTAGCGTGATCGAGTGCACGTTGATCTATGGTACCTGACAATTCCTCTCCAGATAATCCTTGTAATTTATGTGTGCGTGTCAGCGACAAGCTATAATTTAAACTGACATGGGCTTAATTATTCGGATGAATTTATAATATTTCATCTGATCCCCAATTTGTACAATATCCTTTTTAAATTATTGTTTATACGTTAAAATTGTAAAAATTTAAACAAAATAATATTTGGCTTTTTCTTCAGAATAAAGATATTTAATAAAACTTTTAAGAAAATGAAAACTTTCATATATTATGAAGGACCATTCTGCTCTTGCATAACATAATAAAAGAATAAAAGTTAAGATTAAGTACTTTAAAAGAAATAAATTAATGAATTATTTAACATAAAATAATTATTTCTATCAAGATTTTATAAAAAAAAAATACTTACTATACAGAGAAGGCTGCAACCACTAAACAGAGATCAAGTACTTCCGGTCGAAAATATTTTATCATAATCCAATAAAATAAGTTTTTAACGAGACTGGCACAGGGTGGCTCGAATTCGACGCTCATCATTGGGATTTCCGGAAACCGTAAGAGATACAGGATCGGTTAAATGGAGGCAAAGTTGCGCAATTTGATGCTCAATAAAATGCCGTTTTGCTTTTTAAAAAATTCCGAGTACTTCCGAAGATATTCGAAAAAAACCGGAATTTTCAATTTTGGTTTCTATTGTTTCCTGGCTATATTTGTTAAGATAACTTAAAATGGAAAACACGTTTTCATGGCAACTTTTCTGCTCTATAATTCAGTGTGATTAAATATTGAATCTGACGTTTCGGCTTCTGGCGACCATCATCAACTTAATTTTTTTAAATACGGACCTGATATTTTTTCAATTTAAGTAAATCCTTTCATCACTCTTCAAACACTATATATCGCCACTTTGATATTTTCCGACGTTTCGTACAAAAATTCCATCACCAGAATATTGCATATTTATTTAACCATAATACGGCCCTGAACTACATTTTTAGGTAAGAAGGTAAAAAAAAGAATAAACTTATTACATATTCGTAATCTTTTATTGCAACTCATTGATATCTAACAGCGGAAATTACTTTATTAACCGAAAATTTCATGAATATTAGACATAAGATACAAAAGGTAGACAACAAATCAGCTTACATAAACAATTTGTAATACTATCTTGATGCCCATATTAAAAAAAAAAAACATAATTTAATCACTATTAAAAGTGTTCAAAGAGATAACCTTCCGCCTCGATGCATTTTCTTGCTTTGCTTTGTATTATTAATACAGCTCGATTAATTGTTCTCGCAGGAATGGCAGCGACTTCCCTTATCAAATTTTGTCGTAGTACTTAAAGGTCGTGAGGTGCATTTTTAAATAAACGGTTCTTAAGATATCCCCAAAGGAAATAATCTAGGGGACTAAGATCTGGGCTCCTAGCGGGCCATCTTGCAAAACCATTTATTAGGAAATATATGGTAAAGGAATTGAGCTACTTTCCTTCCATTGTGGGCAGGAGCTCCGTCTTGCTGCCACTATATTTCTTGAAATACTGCCAAAGGTTGATTATCTAGGGCGTCTAAGACATCATTTCTAATCAAATTTAGATATTGTTCGGAAGTTAAGGTCCCTTCGTAAACGAAAGGTCCAATAATTTTGTTCCTCCACATACCAATCCATACATTAAATGAAGTTCTCCCTTGAATTCGTACCTGCTGGTTAGTTTCTGTTAATAAAGTAATTTCCGCTGTTAGATATCAATGAGTTGCAATAAAACATTATGAATATGTAATAAGTTTATTCTTTTTTTACCATTTTACCTAAAAATGTAGTTCAGGGCCGTATTATGGTTAAATAAATATGCAATATTCTGGTGATGGAATTGTCTGTACGAAACGTCGGAAAATATCAAAGTGGCGATATATAGTGTTTTAAGAGTGATGAAAGGATTTAATTAAATTGAAAAAAATATCAGGTCCGTATTTAAAAAAATTAAGTTGATGATGGTCGCCAGAAGCCGAAACGTCAGACTCAATATTTAATCACACTGAATTATAGAGCAGAAAAAGTGGCCATGAAAACGTGTTTTTCATTTTGAGTTATCTTAACAAATATAGCCAGGAAACAATAGAAACCAAAATTGAAAATTCCGGTTTTTCGAATATCTTCGGAAGTACTCGGAATTTTTAAAACGCAAAACGGCATTTTATTGAGCATCAAATTGCGCAACTTTGCCTCCATTTAACCGATCCTGTATCTCTTACGGTTTCCGAAATCCCAATGATGAGCGTCGAATTCGAGCCACCCTGTACTTAATAATAAATATGCGCAACAATTGGAAAACATGTTTTTTTCAAGTGTTTTTAAATAAACAATTCGACGACCATATAATTCGATGTATTAATATTTACGTTAATTCGACAGGTTAGGTGACAGAAACTTTCCATGTTTATCCTTAAATTTACGTGGCTACTCGACCTTGTTTTACAAATTTGTTATAATTTTTTTCAGTGACTGTTTTGCCTTTTCAATTAAATATTTTTTGGCATATATTATAATGGTGGTTTAGATATTTTATTAGTAAATAAACATAACAATTTAAAACCTATAACTTGTTTAAAGATGCTTGTGCAGTAGATTTTTGCTTATAATTTCTGTTGTTTTTATGCAGCGTTGCCAAATATAAATACCACGGTAGTCAAATTACCGTAAGCACTCATTTGATTCTTGTGGTATCGGTAGAACTACCTTAACTGACAACATCTTTCAGAGGTTTCAAAAGTTTATTTGATGGTTTCAACCAGCATGTACCTGCTACACTACAGGCGCAAGGCAATATTGATAGTGGTAGATCAAGTGACAGGACCTTCTAGGCAAGGTTAAAAATGATTTAAATCAATTCATTAGAATCATAATTCTAATTATTTAATAAGTATTATAATTCAAGTTTAAAAAACAAGCTATAATTTAAACATTAAAATAATAAAAAGTTTTTTTCTTTGGACAATCCACGGGTTTCTTAAGCGAGGTAAGAGGAAGTTTGTTGACACGGGACTTAAATACTTGAAGATTGGGGGAAGGAAAAGACCTCCACGGGCAGCAGGTTTCACATTCTAGAAACTCTAAAGATAAAAAAACGAACAAAGTAAGAAGTTCGGGGCCTGTCCAGTTGAACCGTATAGAGATGCATACGTGCGGCACTACGAGCTTCTCTGTTGGGAACCGTAGGTGGAGAAATTATACTGGAAAGTTATTGTTCACTAGCAACAATACAAAATACTTTTTAAAACATTTAATTTGAGCAGTGTTTAAAAACAATAATAATTTTACACAAAAGTTTTACTTGCATGTCAGCTCAATGTTAATGTAATGTAAGTAATATCCATTTTACTTGCCGAGCCCAATAAAACTCGAAGTCAAATTTACTGAATGCAATTATAGATGGGTCCATATTTAATAAAAAATGATAAAGTAAACAAACCTTTTCGAATGCACATAGCCTCGGACAGAGCCTGATTACATATTTTTAGATAAATAATAAAAAAAAACATTGCTAAAACACGTATCACCTACTTACAAAACATTCTCTTATTTCGCCTCTGTCCTATTATAAAACCGGTGGTTAAAAATTTTTTGCTGCAATAAATCATTGTTCACAAAGGGTTTCTTTACCCACTTTATCATTTTTGTGTACTTGGCGGCATCGCTTTCAGAATGAATTTAATGTAGACCCACCTTTACTCAGTGATGGATTAAGGCCTAGGCCCGGGCCTAGGGCCGCAAAATTTGAGAGGCGGGAAAATTTTTGAAATGCCAAAATTTTAAAGGTGAAAGAAGTAAACATAATCCATTTTAAAAGGTGTCTGTGTGAGACTGAAGTGTGGTGAAAGTGAAAGGAATTTTATCTGTACTATTATACACATTACCTGAAATAAAAATATGACATGAGATACTGATGTTACTGCAAAATTCATCTTCTTTCTTAAAGTTTGACCTTATTTTAGAAATTATTAAAGATAGATATATTAAATGTGGTATTTTATTAAACCTCCTTAAAACAGCTCTAATTGGTGACATAATATACAGGGCCTTTTATTAAAAAAAAAAATACCGTTTTATTATTAGGAGCATTATTATTAACTTTTTCATGTACAGGGTGGGCAAAATAGGGCGTTTTTATGGGTTATCTCAGTTATTAAAAAAAGGATGTAGGTGTTATGGGCTTGATTTTGGAGAAACTAAAAATGGCGTAGTTAGAATTTTATTAAAATTAAGTATTTATTTAAGAGATACTATACCGGTTGAGCTAAATAACATAACACTTCGGCAATGTAAGGAAAAGAGACAGTTTAACTAAATACCGGCATGTAAACATAGGTGACTAATACTGCTTGTTTGTTTATTACATTACTTGCCGATGTACCAAAACCTATTGCTCATGCAATATATCCTTTAATGCAATAAATAGCAAAAAAACCATAAAGACATTTTTCTTAGAACTTTTTACGTAAAATCTACAGAAAGTATTCCATTATTTAAAGAGGGTTGCGTTAAAAAGTTACGATGCCAACTTGATGTTTTTCTTATGGAACACCCTGTATATTTTTTTACTATGCTCCAAAGCGAATTTCTTTGAGTATACCGTATGCCGGCTACGAGTTGTTCAGCAGAAAGATCTTTTTAAATTTAAAACATAGAGAACCTACATTTAGATCCGCAGAGGCAAGAAGCATTTTTCGGATTTTTACGACCGCGCGCAGTGGGTGGAGGAACATGCGCACTCAAAAGCCTTGGCAAAATACAAACACCGGCACCCCGTACCCTTCATCCGCGGTCTGACCGTAACGCTCATTAGCTACCGTACTTCGAAAAGAAAAGCAGGACGCGGTCAACAAATTCTTTCCTATAATGCGAATAGTTTGTTTGGGTCCGGGTGCGTTTACCCTCAACTGGCTTGCGTACAAACCGGTTTTTTCGCCCATGAAATGGAACTTTTGTTTCGCGCAGGTTATAACATTGGTAATCCATTGAGATCAGTGCTTTAAAAAGAGTAACAACCTATTTAGGAGAGAGTATGGGCCACATTTGATTTAATGCTCTTGCATTACCTACTGTCAATTACTCCAAGAAATTGATTATGAAGATATAATTGATGTTTCCGCGCGGACCAAAGCCAGGAAAAAATGTTTTTAAATTGATTACTAAATATTTAAAAAAAATGTTGTTATGTACCTATCAGTCCAAAGTTTATTACTTACTTAAGTAGGTATCTGTATTGTTCAGTAACTTTATTCAAAAATTGTACTTTAATGGAATAAAGTAATATTTAAAAAATTATACTAGACAAAAATTAATAAAATTAATTTCTTCCAGGAGGAAGCAAATTAAGTCAGTGCCTAGGGCGGCAACCATTGGCGTATATAAGATGTGGGGGGCTTGACGCCCCCTTACCATGAGTAGGAAAGAAAATATGGATGGAAAAGTCCTCGGAAAAGTCCTTTGTTTCTTATGTTTTTAATGCATATGGTTATGTGGACCCCCAGAGGTATATGGGAATAGAAAAAAAAGTTTAGTATAAAAATCAGTAAATTCTATGTTATTTAGAAAGTGAGAACCTCTTTTTTTTGGGGGCTTCAAAATTTTTAGACATGGAATAAGGAAAAGAAGGTAGATGTTTTGAAAGTGGGTACTTTCAATTCTGCGATAAAGAAAAACGTGCAAATTTGGTTTTGTTATGTCTGCAGTTCAAGTCTTAGTAACCAAAAAATTACGTTTTGTGTCCGGTTTCATGGCTTTACATAAAATTATTTGGAATGCTGACTTTTACCCGAGCTGTTACCCACACTTGGTGTATTTTATTTTTGTAAAATTTAGTACCTAATCATGTAATTTCTCCAAATACTTTTCTTCATTTTTGATCTAGATACGCATTTTTATCAGCCAATTGAGCAAATGCAACACTCTGCTCCTTAATTTGAATCGCCTAATAAAAATACATGTTAGAGCAGATTTTTTTTAATTGAGCGATGGTCCGCTGTGATTTTTAACCTTTTTCAACACCTCAAATATGCCTAAATAATTACCTTACAGACTCAAAAATATATTAAGGCACCTACAAAGCAACAAGTATTTGACCAAGGGGTGTCTCACTATGAGAATAGGTGTACAATTTGTCGGGAACTTTCAGGAATTTACAGGGGTCTATGGTGTTTTTCCCAAATAATAATATAGGCTTAGCCTTGTGATATTGTAATCTTTAAATACTGCATTCTATAAGAAATGTGCATAATCTATCTTGTAAACTATTTAATACTTGAGTGCAAAGCATCCTCAAAAGCATCAATAATTTGATCAATATTTTAAAAAGAAATTCATAGTAATTAAAAAAAACTTAATACTATAAGGTCTCATTATCGAAAACATTTTGATGCTATTCGGAAAGTGAAAAACTGTATCGAACTGTGATTACAAAATTAAATAAACTTACTGACATAGTGATCTCAGTTTTGATCTAGATATTTGAAAGGATTTCTTAGCTTAAAAATTAGTTAGCTTCATAAATAAAGATGCTAAATCAACAAAACATACTGCTCTAAAAATATCATTACACAATATTGCATATATGGCTTAGGTAGGTACTAATTTCGTTATTGAAATAAAAATTTACGTCTCCAATCCCTTTCAAATATTTTTTCGCCCGCCAATGATTACAAAAATTGTTTTATTTATGTTATCATTGTTGAGCAAGGACCCATTACACTTTAGGTGTGAAATCTAATTTAAACAGAGAACTTCCGTTAACTTACACTTCTTAAATAATTTAATTGTGGATATTTTGAACTTCGGGCTGTAGGAAAGTCATTAGATTAGACCCCAGTGAATCAATACGTCTGGTGAACGTCTTATTCGAACTTTTCACTGATCACTGCACGGATAATGAGTTTTCACGCGGTTTTTCTCGCTCGGTACCGAAAGTAAACAAGTCAAATTTGAGCTATTTTCACAACTAAACGTCAGCCTGCGAATACGAAACTTGACACTTCCGAAGAATTACTTTTGAAAAAGTCCCGAGGCTCCACAGACACTGTACACGGTGTACTAAAAGTAGGAAAAATCGTACTCGCACTCACGTATCCATGACTCCAAATTGTCAATGCGCGAATAAAGCCACTCCCATTTCACTCCTCTGCCTCACGCAAACTGCGGTTTATCCGACGATTTTAATCTGCCGAGATTCGGTGGTCACTGTGTATTTAAAGAATATGGGTGACAATCTAAACATACATGCACGTGACGAAGAAAATCAGTCAGCGAGTTGCATATCGAGCAATGTTTTATTTGAGGACATTCGTATACATATAAATAAAAGAATGGAAATAAACAGCTGTTGGCTGCTAGACAACCCAAAATACGCTGGCTAAAAAAGTTGACAGGGGCGTAACCTATACTTAGTAATAAGGTTTAGAGGTTATTAATTCAATTAATTGCTTTTACTTATCAGTTGCATTACATACTTTTTTCTATAAAAAATACTGGGTTATTGTCTAGAAAGTTACGGCAACTCCGATTTTGGTATACAGGGGTTTTTGGGGCGCTAATCACAAATCTGAAAAAAATTTTTGGAAACGTTTCGTTCCCGAGATATCCATCATCAATATTAAAAATGAAACCCAATTGAAATTGCACAGCTTCATTTTCAAACCCTGCAGATTATGGTGGATGCGCTGGAGCAGTGTATACATGGTTGCAGCGTTTTTAAAAGGAATATTTACTAATTTATTTGATAAAAGATATCAAATACAAAAAAACGGGTTTTAAAAGGCAAAAATCAAATTATGTGGGCCATTTTAGCTTTAAATCAAGAATTGTGAGCAAAAAGAAGGGGGAATATAGTGAAAATAAGGTTAGTGTGAATTTCATCTTTGATGATGGATATCTTGAGAACAAAACATTAAAAAAAAACATATTCGTTATCAGCGGCCCAAAAAAATCCCTGTATACCAAATTTCGTCAAAATCGGAGTTGCTGCAACTTTCCAGACAATGCCGTAACTTTTTTGCAATCGGACGGATATCTACATATTTCCAATATGTTTTCTAACCTCCAATAGCGTTATTCCTGTAGGTAGGAGGCGTTAATAGGCAATGCAGTTTTCCGGCCGTGGCCGGGAATATTTTTCCGGACGCTCACCTTTTCCTATGCATTCAGTATTCATTAATGACGTTTGTCGAAGTTAATCAACAATATATGACAATGTAATACTATAGTGACGTGTTAAACCAATCGGGGAAATTGTCTCAAAAGTGGGAGCAACGAAGATTTATTTGACCAAATTTTGAATACAGAATTTTTTCGGGGCGCTGATCAAGAATTTTTAGTCGAAAACGGTTTCTTTTTTAGATATCCATCATTTAATTTGAAAATTGATCTTACCTCATTTTTATTATATCCACCTTCTTTTTGCACAAAATTTTTGATAACACTAAATTGGTACATAATATTTTATAAACAACTATTTAAATTACTGTTCTCTTTTTTATTTATTTTACACCTTTTCTCCCATTATATTAAACATATTTTACTTCTACTGGTAATTGTTTACACATCGGACATATGTATCGCCGATTTCAATTAAATTTTTGGGGCGCTGATCACGAATCTAAAAGAATTTTTGGTTGGAGTCGTTTCGTTGTCGACATATTCATCATCAAACCTAAAAAGCAAGAATACCCCCTTCTTTTTGCAAACAATTCCTAATTTAAGGCTAAATTGGTACTAAATATTTAATTTTCACCTACTAAAAACCCATTGCGCGCGCCTTGGCTACCGTGATTGAAATGATGTAAGTAAAGCTTTGCAATTTTATGGAAAAAATGGGTAAAATAAATGGAAAAATGGATTTTTAGGAGGTGAATATCAAATATTAAGTGTCAAATTAGCGAAAAATTCAAGCATTGCATGCAAAAAGAAGGAGGAACAAGGTAAATTTAGGATATAGGTTTTTATTTAAGATTGATGATGAATATCTTGAGAACGAAACGGGTCAGACTAAAAATCTTTCAGATTCGTGATCAGCGACCCAAAAACCCCGGATACCAAAATTCATTAAAATCGGCGATTCGTCCGGTTTGTAAAGAATTACCAAGAATTTTGTGCAAAAAGGAAGAAGGCGTACAAGGTGCGTTTTTTAAAAAATATAAATGGTTATATTTTTCAAACTAAGGCAAATATCAAACCATAAAAACCGTTTCTGTAAAACCTAGGGGAAGTATTTCGAAACTCTAATCTATCAACCCCTTAAGCTGCACCTCCAGTCACTTAAAAATCTTAAATAGCAACACCCTTTATATGGCACCTCTCTAGAAATCTTATGAAAAATGATTTTTGTTGGTCATAAAAAGTTGGGGTAAATTCAAATACTACCCTTAAATATTAAAAAATTATACTTCATTATTCATAAAGAATCCCTGAAATTGTCCAGTTGAATTAATATTAAATTAATTATTAATTAGTAATAAATTAAAATAATACTCTCTGTGGAGCTAACCCGCCCCCATAAGAAGTTCTTTTAGTTGTGTTGCACAAACTGTTAACAACAAAGACCAGTTGGTATTACTTTTTTCTTGGCAAAATTCAGAAAGAGAACTAACCAAAACTAACCAGAACGTTTTATTGAGGCGGGTTAGCTCCACAGAGAGTATTATTTTAATTTATAATTAAATTATAGTTAAACAATCAATGGCAAAAATCCCCGTGGATTGTATACCAAAATGGGTCAAAATCGAAGTTGCCGCAACTTTATTGGCAATTATCAAAAATAATATTTTTATTTTTTAAATAAAAATTATTGATAGTTACGCTACTGGTAAGGGACGACCAATAATTTTATGGATTTCACAAACCATTATTTATTCTTAGATCACCACCAATACATACTTTGCGCACTGCGCCATCTATGTGAAAAATAAGATTTTTATACAAAGAAACGTTTTTAAAAAACAAAGGAACGGTAATTTTAAATTTTACATAAAATAAATGAAATGATTTCTTTTTACCTTTATATCAAACGTAAAAAAAAACAAATCAACAATAACAAATAACTGTAAATTCAATTTAAAAGTGGGGAGAAAAAAAGACAACAAATCGATTACCTTCTTGGTGGCGCCACCTGTACCATTCTCCGTCGAACACTACTCAACTCGGCCAGGTCGTCGTTCTTTCATAATTATCTAAATTACGAAATTTCGGACCAGTTAATTACAAAAAAATTAGCCGAAGTTTAAATTAGCAATGTGTGTGATCCCGCATAAGTGAAAATTTTAGAAAAACCTTGTCTTAAAGCGGAGAAAATTGACTATGTTTCAGCCATGTTTACCGTATTGAAAGTGGGCTGTGAGTGCTGTTTATTTAAACTTTTTGAGTGAAAAACTCTATTTTTCCCTGAAAAAGAGTGAAAACTACTACACAGAAGACTATGGATAATTCTGACCGTGGTAAGTAAAAATTTATCAAGTTTAAATAGCCCGCTTGATAGAAGAAAGGGCAATGGCAAAGTCAGGGTCGGCCTATTTAGTTCAGTGACCGCATTTCGATACAAGTTTCACACATCGTTCTGTTATTTTTGAAATTCTACGCTTGATTTGCACAGTGAAACTTATTGATTTTTACTGGCATGCCACTTTTCCTTGAGAAGTGCCTTGAAATACAGTAAAAAATAAATGTATGTTGGGGAGGGGTGGGTTAACTACATTTTTCAAGCTTGTTTCTTGCTTTAGGTCAAGATTTCCTTGAAACAAGTGTGAAATTTCTCAAAAAATAAACCTTACGGAAAGATTCAAAATTAAAAATATTTTACCTGAATTTTTCTAAAAAATAAAATGATATTTATATTGGAGAATGTTTTAATTGATTTTTTAAATATACAAACTAGTTTTAACTGTTTTATATTTCATTCAAGAATTTTTATTGATATCTTGTAAGGTTACAGATTTCCGTAATTTTTGTATTTCCTTTTTGATACGCTTACGGTGTCGTGTAACAGGTGGCGCTAGTGCGAATAAAATTTGCATGTACGAGGTTTATTTGAAAAGTACGAATATAAACTATACAAGGGTATACAACAAGTCTTCGTTTTAAAAAACAATGGTGTAAAATAGTATATTACATTACAAGTGTGGAAAATGACTTATTTCACACGAGTGGGAATATTGTTGCACGAGGCGTTAGCCGAGTGCGACAAACCCACGAGTGTAAGAAAGTGATTTTCACACAAGTAATGTACACTATTTTCCTACGACCACAAGTTATTCACCAAAAAAACAATAAAAGTTGTTTGTCTTTACGGAAAAAATAAGAAAACAATTGAAAACTTTGCATCACTAAGGTGATATATACTTTTCCTTACTGCGATATATTATACTGTTTAACAATATTTTTATATCAAAAATCACCTACCTAGTCGCTTTTTATCATTTAATAATTAAAAAAGGTCCTCATTAAAAAAATATTGCATGGCTTTTTCAGTGTAAATCCCATTAACAGCCTGATAACTCCAAATTTATTTTAAATAACAATGACAGCGATGACAGCTTTATATTATACTTTGCAACACTAGTGTTGTAAAGTACTTTGCAACACTAGTGTGATATAAGGCATTTTCTATGCATGAAAACAGTGTGCTATTTACTATTTTCACATGTGGTCGTAGGAAAATGTTATTATTAGAATAGAATAGAATAATAATACTTAGATATTTTTTTACTTTAAACTACAAATGTTCTTCAAAAATTATTTAGCCAAATCTGTATTTAGAAATTAGAAATCAATAATTATAATTATAACAATAAAAATTTCCAAAAAAACATGGATGTAAAATGGACCAAGTATAATTGATCCACTTTACTTTCATGCCTTTTTCAGAATATTTGGATTCCCGAGTAGTCTACGCTGATTCTGATTACGAACCTAAAAGACATCTCTCTTTTTTCGGCCAAGTTCTTCTCTCAATTATTGAAAAAGGAAGAAGTCTGTGTTGCATAAAAAATGTTTTTTTAAACTATCTTTAAAGTTATTTTTCTTCACAACAATCACACCATTCTACAACAAAAAAAAAAATATTGTACGACGATATTGATACATGGTTTTTGATGTATTTTTGCCTCCTAGATACGAATCCGTGGACCAATTATTCTTCATACCCCAAAAACAACGAAAAATACTCCGCAATTATGAAGGTTTTTCCAAGGGTTTTTCTGCCTCGTGTTCTGCAGTTTATTAAATGAGGATTCTGCAAATGCATATCCTATCACTGATTGGAGTTCAAGACGAAGAAATACACTGAAAAATGTTTCGGATTTTAAATTTAATAATTCATTTTGTTGAGGGGATAGAGTGGCAATGATAATGCCACATTTATTTTAGTATATCTTTTTAAATAAACTCTGGTTCGCCAATTTTCGCCTTTTTCCAGATAATTCCAAAGCGGCTGAATTGTTATAACAAATATTGTTAAACATTAAATGTGCAACTTTGCCCCACTCCATTTTAAAGTGCTTTTATAAATTTTAAGATTTTACAATTCATATATTTAAAATATGCATAATAAGTTTCATTTTCTTCTATTCCTTGTTCAGGATTCAGGGAAAATGTTATAGAGTCAGCCGAGCGGCCCGAAGGCAGGTATTGGCCTCCTGGAGGTAAATATAGTGATTTATGTGGATATTTACCCAAAGTGATCTTAAAAATGTCATAGATGGTATTTTTAAAGCCAAAGGCATATAGAAATATTGATTTGTTGAGGAATTATTTGGTGACTCGTTATAATTTGGTTTTTACAGGAAAAGGTTCCTGAAAACCTGTTTGATTTAAGTCAGGTACGGTGTAGTGAAGGTACCCTAGAAGTAGCGCGCTTGAAACTAAGGTTGTCAGTTAACCCTGGTATGTTACATTCATTTCATTCATTCTGTGCGCATTCGTTTTTCCATTTATTGTTTTACATTTTCTTTTATTTCCTTTTATTTTCTGTTTAATTTAATGAACTCCATATCTGTTACTGTTTCCAAGATCCTAATGGTGCTCCTTAAATTTGTAACAGCCTGTATTGTTTCTTTTGTATTTTTGCTGTTTGAGCATGAATCTGTGTTCAGCTTTTATTTTATTACCTTTCAGTCTTCAGATTTTTTTTTCGTTTTTTTATGGTTGGGAAAAAAATGTAACCCGATAATGGCTAATGCATCCTTATATTAAAAAAATAATAAAATAAAAGTACACTGTATTTTAAAAAGTGATGAAAATTTTTTTTTCTTTCATCTTTATCTTTTCTTTTTGCCTTGAAAGGCTTCATTTTCAGAGCTTTTGTTGCCGAGAGTTCCAAGGACATAAGCAAGGATTTTTCTGGATTCGATGCAAAGGACTTTCGCAAGGATAAATTGAACTGCTCTGGATACCATCAAGCTTAAAACTAATCTAAAATACGAAAATGTAAAACGTTATATTTCTAACGGGGAGACATAGTTGCGCGCGTTGTCTAAAAGGTTCTGTGAAATGCATAACTGCATGTTTCATTGCTTGGACAACGTTGACGGAACAGGGAAAACGATGGGTTAAACATCTAATAACCCGACACACACGGTACTCTGGTATTTAGGCATATGCCTTCGTGGGATGTCAAAAAGATAAAAAATGCATAAAGTGTCTTTTTTTACTTATGGGATTGCCGTCATTACTGTCAAACTTCCCAATCGTAAAAAAGTATCAATCTATTTAACTTAAAAACTTACATAAATTACTATTAAAAACTTCAATTATTCTTCTTTTATATTAACTTAGGAAATTCTGATATCATTTTTTGGTGATTTGGGTCATAAGTGACATTTACATCGCAATACAGCCTCATTTCTTGCTAAATTACCTTTTAATTTAGAATAGATGTTTGTAGTAGTAATAAAAAGATTGCACACATTATAAAAAGCGGATGGAAATTCTTCTACATCCCGAACCGATGTGCAGCTGCATCAGTTGGCCTTGGACCGACCTGGATGCAGCGCGTGTCAAGGCCGGAACTCCCCTTGTGGAAAAGTAGGAAAGAGCT
The DNA here is from genome assembly GCA_014170235.1 of Listronotus bonariensis. Taxonomy (NCBI): domain Eukaryota; kingdom Metazoa; phylum Arthropoda; class Insecta; order Coleoptera; family Curculionidae; genus Listronotus; species Listronotus bonariensis. The sequence goes on from JACEGR010005614.1 coordinate 67,994, forward strand.
GACCCATTTTAGAGTGTGAATTGAAAGTCCATTGGCGGGGGTGACGCACACTAAAGTATTAGCTTTGTTCGCGGGTCTAGTAATGAACTGAGTCTGAACCAGAATCGAACTGGTTTAGAATTGTTTTAAAGCGCATGTCTAGTTATTTATTAGTTCGGAATTGTTATTTACCGCGAACGATTTTCTATACAGCTGAGGATGTATTCTAACCTAGCCCTTTGGTTAGGATTTTTCATGGTTAAATTGAATACTACACAAAAAAAAATAAATTTAAACAAAAAGGTAAATTTTTCTACTGCCCAAAGCCACTCGAGGTCTCTCGGCGGAAGACGAGGGATTCCCTGCCTCCTCTCGCTTTTAACATAAGTATGTTTATTTAACTAAAGATAAAATTCAAACAAGAAATGGTAAAATCTTGTAAAATTGTCTATATTTTTTAATTAAATCTTTATTTATTTTATTGCATACATGCATTCATATGGAATACAATTAAAAATCCTTTGTTAATATACTCTCAGAATCACAAAAATATAAAAAAAGTATTCAACAGGTATATTAACCCGCATAAAAGTGGCAGAAACAAATAAACTGTAATACAACGGTTTATTTCTTTACCACAAAAATAGAAAACAGCTGACCATGTCGACAATGCGCATGAAATTCCGAACTGAACTTTTAGTTCCAACAAAATCCCGGGACTGCTAATCAGGTTACGAACCGGTAACGAAGTGATTCCATTGTAACCCGCGAACACAGAACTGTTACTAAAAATTTAGGATTTTACTAACCGCGAACGCTGCTTTTTCACTGCGCATGCGAATAGTCCCAGAACCGGTTCAGAATCAAACCCGTGAACAAAGCTATTATAAATAGAACAGTTGGTAAGATAGAACGGAAGCTTTCACGGTCTTGGTCAACTAAGAAATATTGGTTTTTGGGTTTGGACAGCGTCAAATTGAGATCGTTTACCGACGTTTCCCTATCGATTGCATGAGGCATCTTCAGGGATCTTTGCTCTACGAAATTGAAACACTGAATAATTTATTCCACACTGCATTAAAACCTTTTTTGATACATTGACGCATCAGTCTTGTTTTGTCATTGCTTTAGAGCGTCTCCTTTCCACGCATTGTTAAACGTTATACACATACATTTTTAAGTGGCAGGACGTGTATACAGGTTGTCCCATCTTTATTTATATACGAAATAACTTCGCCCCTTTACAAAATACAAAAAAACCTAAAATAAGTAATTCTAAGTACGTTTTTTTTTAATGGATCACCCTGCATGTTTTTACAAATTTTGATTCTGTATTAAATTCTTCAATGGTTGTACTGGTAGTAATATACAGGGTAGAAGAAAAATTATATATTTTTTTATTTAAGAACCCTGTATATTATTTTTACCATTAAAAAGATCTTTAAATGAGCTTTAAGAAAATACCACATTAAGTACATCTAACTTTATTAGTTTCGGAAATATGGCCATCCAAATCAGGTATTTAGGTAATTTTTAAAGTACCGCCAAATTGAATATCTTGACGTGTTTCTCAATTCTGTCTCGTTTCGAAGATAACTTGAGTGGAAAGTTTTCAAATGAACACCCTGTATAAGGTTTTATCGACTTTGTTAAGTGGATATTAAAAGTTCTAGGAATACTCATACACTACTAATATAAAAAGTTAATTATCTACCTTTTTAAACATTCTTCTAAAACCACTTTGTTGTCTAGTTATTGCGTTAAATTTAAAGTTTTTAGATTTTTCGATTCTTTGAGCTTTCCTCAAGTAAAACAATTCTGTGTAAGCTTGTGCACGCCACTGCATTTACTATCTCTGATCAGTTTATAAGCCCAATAAAGCCATTTATTCGGTTGCTAACTGACTGAAAAGCCTTGAAAATTGGAAATCGGCCTTCGAGTAACTTTAAGAAAATATCCTACAAAAGTTGGAGAGGAAATTATTTATGCTCCAGAACCTAATTCCAAAGCAGCTGTGGCGATAATAAATAGAACGTATAAAAGGCGAATGTTCCCATTTCTCGAATTGAGTAAGGCTGTGACCTACTTTCTGCGTGTCAAATTATTTCCACTGGGAAATAATGACCTTTTTCTGTAAGAAAATAAGACATTAAATCGAATTAGTAAAAAAAAATACAACGTTTCTTCGGAAGTTCTTACCAAATGGAAACCTTTTTAATTATTAACTTTATAAATCAGAAAGCTACAGTATTCAGGAGTGTTATAGGCTATATTGGTAATAGTTCGATGTAGCGGTTTTCGATATTATAAGAGATTTCTGAAAAATTCTTTTTCAGGGCGTTTTTATAGGTCGTTTATGACACAAATCTGTGTGCGCGTTTTTCAAAATCCATTTCTATAATTAATTATTAATAAAAACATGTTTACGGGACGGTAGAGTGAACAGGGGTGCTGGGTGGGGACGAAACAGCAGAAATCCTACATTAAACGCTCATAAACAGTTTATCACAGTACACACCGCACTCTCTGTTTACAAAAATGTCCAAAAATTGTTTAAAAAAATTAAAAATAAATAATAGTTCAACAATCCCGCCATGACTGTCACTGCATAAAAAAGAAGAGTTTGCAATAGAACTGTATATGTCTTGTGATGTTGCCAAATAAAGTGAGAAAGTGTCAATAGCTTAAAAAAAGGAAGATACAGGACAAAATTGATATGAAAAATTAAGTTATTCCTTCTTCCTATTATAATTTGTAGAGAAAAAAGGAAAATACCTAAACATAAAGAAGAATGCATTTCTACAAAAATACCATTGTTTCTCATGGAAATGGTGGATAATCCC
>JACEGR010005615.1:0-70808 GCA_014170235.1 Listronotus bonariensis
AGAAACAGTGAAAACCATCTACTATCAACTTATGTAGACACCCTGTATAAGTTTTAATAAAAGAAACTACTTTCATATAAAAGAAAAAGAAGTAGTATACTTTGTTGCTATGGAAATTAAAAATAATGGAACAATATACAGGGTGTTTTCTTACTACGGTACGAAACTTAAGAGGGTGAATTCTTATGTCTTTTTATGAAAAAAGTTCCCATAAACAAATGTCCGAACCATTTTAAGTGGTACTAAAAAGTATATAATAAAATAAAAAAAATATTTTAGTACATAAGAAAAATTACCTTTTTTGATAAAATACACGACTGCTCATTTATTTTAAGGCAAATAATTGTTTATTTTTTATTTTGTTTGTCTATGAGTACTTCTAAGAAAAAAACTAAAGTGGAATTATAATTTTTTCTTGAAAACAAAGCTAGATGCGAAGAAAATTTAGAAAACCAGAAAGTTGATTTTTCTAATCGGAAAAAATATAAAATCTTTGTAAGAGGCCGATGGCGTACTTTTTTACATAGTAATATTGGTTGTGGTGACCACTGAAACGCCAGTGGACCCAATTATCTTAACCTAGGTAGAATTTTCCAAGCGTCTTATTACATTAAATTAGTAAACCTAATTTCATCTAAATTGGTTAAAGGGTTTTTACGATATATAAAAATATCAACTCTTTTAAAAACTTTAACGGCCTGTATCTTAGAAAAGAAGCAAGTCCGGATATACAGGGTATTAATTTAAAAACTTATTCCTCTAGTTATATGCTAAATAAGACAGATTTAAGAAAATCACCGAAACACGTCAAGATATTTATTGAGGGGGGACGTTTTTACAATAAATTGGACTGCGTCCCTTCGACCCCTAAACCACCAATGCCACATCTCGAAATTCCTAAATGAGAAGGGGGTCGAGTAATACATTATACCTACTACAAAATGGCGGTACTTTAAAAAATTACCCAAATACCTGATTGGGATGGCCATATTTCCAAAACTAATAAAGTTATATGTACTTATTGGGGTATTTTCTTAAAGCTCTTTTAATGATCTTTTAATTGGCAATATAATATACGAGGTGCTTCTTTAAAAAATGATACACTTTTTAACCTACTCTGTATATTATCACTAGTATTACCAATAAAAAGATTTTTAAAGATACTTTAAAAAATATTACATTGGGTACATCTAACTTTATTAGTTTCGGAAATACGGCCATCCCAATCAGGTATTTAGATAATTTTTAAAGCACCTCCATTTTGTAGTAGGTCAAGATATTGACTTTATATTCTGGGATGTTAAAGTACTCGCCAGGAACTTTAAAATGCTGTATTACTCGACCTCCTTCTCATTTAAAAATTTTGGGGTGGTATCCCTGGGGGTTAAGGGGCTAAAAGGTTGCCGTCAATTTTTGTAAAAACGTTTCCCTTTAATAAATATCTTGACGTGTTTTGCGATTTTCGCAAAACTGTCTCTTTTCACAGATAACTTAAATGGTTACTCTTTAAATGAACTCCCTCCATGTTTATAGGAACTTTTTTCATGAAAAGACATAAGAACTCACCTCCTTAAATTTTGTACTGTAGTTAGGAAACACCCTCTATAAGAGTAATAAAATTTCTATACTTTGCGTAAGTTACCATTCTATCGGATATCGGGCGTCCAAAAATCGTTTAAATATACCTATAATAAGACGCTCGTACACTGTAAACTAAATAAAACCAATAACCATACACCTATTAGACGCTTGGAACCCTTAGAATAAAAACTTCAGAATAAACACGACACCAAGGGTCAAAAGCATTTAAACATAATAAAATTTTCTTCTTCTATTAATTTACTTCAAAGGACGCCCGGAAATCTTATAATAAATATTTGGCATCACTGCGGGACGCTTAGTAGTGATAAATATGTAAAAAAATATACATACAGGACGCTGGCAGGATAGTATAGAGTAAGGACGCCGGGAGGCTGCAAAGTGTACAGTATATGGCATGGACGCTTGGAAGATGTTTTATGAAAGGGCGCTTGGATGTTATACAGATGTAAATATATATATATATATATATATATATATATATATATATATATATATATGTATATATATATATATATATATATATATATACATATATATATATATATATATATATATATATATATATATATATATATATATATATATATATATATATATATGTATATATATATATATATATATATATATATATATATATATATATATATATATATATATATATATATATGTAAATACGCCATAAGGTGAACATCACTGGTTAATAAATAAGAAAATCAGTAAATTTAAAATTTTGCGAATAATGTAGTATTTTGCTTTTAACTTTTAATTAAATCTAATCTAAAAACAAGGGTTATTAAGGGTTAAAAAAGGGCGGAGGAGAGGAGCGGCAGTCTACAATTCTTGCTTCACCTGGAAACATTTAGGATCTGGGGCTGTATTAATAAATCAATAACTAGATACTATGGCCAAAACTCTATACCATAAGTATGGCCAAAAGTAGCACTTACACGTTTTTGCTTTACCAGTTTTGGGAATAGCCTATTTAATTTATATTTATATTTAAGGTGTTTATTTGTAACATTGTAAATTTTAACATACTAAATTTAAAATATGTTAACAAGAACGCTATATAAAAAAAATACCTTAAAATTATGCTACAGACTAGGGGGCTTTAAAAAGCAATAATATTACACCTGATAACCTAATGGCATCCCCATAAAACCAAATTTTAAAAGTTAGAAGACAATTTAAAAAAATTGGCTCTTTTACAAAACTACAAATTTTTTAACTAATTAAATTATACAGCGGAAATTGAGTAGCGACGCGTATACTCAAAAAGCATTGATTTTTGTGGTAGTGACACATTTTGTCACGTTACCCGCGTCTCAGTTTGCGGCTTGCCTAAGGGGTAAATGGGGCTGAACCAGGTGAGCTCGGAACCAGGAACGAAGCGATCTTATTCGATTTTAAGTTGGCGTACAATCCAATAAATAAATCCAGAAATCAATACAAAGCATATCTTTAATTAAAGTATCTTGTTGTACATGCCATTTCGGCACACCTCGTATATTAATACATTTACTAAGCAGTTTTTTAATTAGAAAAATAAAAATAAACATTAGGACTAAATAAGAAGTGTCAACGTTTAAATAAATTTCTTTTTATAAAAATTAAAAACTTCTGCTTCGTATTTTCAAGTAGCTATTTAAATAACTTGGCTGGCAAAGTAAGTATATCCTGCTACCGTTGTCCTGGCAATCCTGCAGGAAAACAAACGGAATAGCAAAATCCTAGAAACAGGTTTTGAATTGACTACAAAGCTTATTTCAATAAACACCCGAGTACAAGGACTTGCTTTGATAGTTTTGTCTTCCTGGAAATAGTAAATACGGTAGAAAGTCAAATATTTAAAGGATAAAATGTTTGGAAAATAAAGGCAAATCCAAATATTTTTGTGTTTTAAATATAAATAAAATTATTTTTTTGCAACTTTAAATAAAAAGTAAAAAACTTCTAAAAAGTTGCTTGCAGGTATCTTAAAGTCTAAGATCCAAATAGGCAATGAACTTACGCGTTTACCGGTTAAAAACTGTTATCTATATACCGGATGACCAGAAAATTACTATCCAGCAATTTATTTTCTTTAGTGAAACCGTATAGTTTTTCAATTAAGTGACGTTATATTGTATCGCCAAATGCCAATTTCAGATTTAATAGCATCACTGTATTACTTCCGGTTTAACCGAAAGTGATGTGAACTTGGGTATTTTAAATGGATCACCCAGTATATTTTTAGGATTTTTAATTCATATAATTTTCAAAACTAATTGGAGAAAATTGCGGTTGAAAATGTCCAAACCACAGCACAATATGCAGTTTCATGGGAAAACAAATGAACGTCACAAAAATTTAAAATGCTTAAGATTTTTCTTTAAAAATACTCTACCTTTAGAGGCCATTATAATTCTACTTCCTATTTAACCGGAATTGCTGTAAAACTTGAACTTCTAAGTATATTAATCCTGGTTCTTTTAATGGAACACCCTATATAATTTTTTAAGATTTAAAGCTTTAAGCTATTTCTGATATAATCCCTATGATTTACCCGAAACCTATTTTTTTTTAGTTTCAGAGAAAACGGCGTTTAAAAAGGTCCAGACGACGACAAAATATCCATTAAACTGTGTATTGTAAAATTGTTCGGACCTTCTCAAACTCCGTTTTCTCTAAAACTAAAAATATAGGTTATTGGTATATTATAGGTTTTTATATCAGGAGTAGTTAAAAGAATTTAAATCTTTAAAAAAACATAGGGTGCTTCATTGAAATTACCAGGGTTATCATACTTAGTAATTTAAATTTTACAGCACTTCCGGTTAAACAGAAAGTAGAATAATAATAGTCTCTAAAGGTAGGGCTTTTAAAAAACTATTTAAACATTTTAAATTTTTGTGAAGTTTATTTGTTTTTCCATAAAACAGCATATTGTGCTGTTGTTTGGAAAGGAGGGGGTCGATAAGGCCCAATTTTTAGTATACTTATAGTACATCTTATGACAAATACAAAAAATTATATTTAAGGTGAAAAATCTTTTTTAATGGAGCTGATAAAATTTAAAAAATATAGGTCCTATAAACGTATATTGATACAAACTCATTTTTTTTCTCCAATTTAGTATTAAAAGCAATGGGATAGGAACACATTATGTAAGTTTTAATTAAAATAAGTATTTTAAAACATGTTTTCAACGTTTTAAATGATTAAAATAGGTATTATGCAAAAAAGACTTGCGCGATAGTAATTTTTTTGTATTAAGTAGAAGCGCACCATAAACCAAATTAAAGTAGTGTTTAAATGCAAGCTTAATAAGAGTAGTATTTATAGAAGTTAAAATAGTTATGGTTCAAAAAACGCTTTTAGGTAAAATGTCTTTCAAACTAATTAAAAAACGTCACAAACATACAAAAATAACCAGACACCCTCTTTTTAAGTTCAAATATCTGACACTTGCTGTATAATTTAATACTTAAATGTTATAAAAGAAAAAAATATACATCCTGAACTAAACAAAAACTGATGACAATAAATAAATAAATTTGGATATATATATAATAATAAAAAGGTAAAGTTCTTTGGGCATATGGCTCATTAATGACTGTGAAAATAAATAAAAAATAACCTGTAAGAATTCGGCTACTATGGTTGGTTGTTTCAAAAATTACGGAGTCTCCAAAAGAAAGGCCAGTTTCCAAATAGTTTGTTGGCATAACAGTATGGTGCATTTTTAACTTTCGCCATATACAACTAGATGGCGCACTTTTTACCTACCACCTTTAACCTCTTGATGCTATGGTTGGTTGTTTTTGAATTTCTTGGTGAGATGGCGCCACTGTCTGTATTTATTAGTTCTGAACGACAGAAAGAATATTTACAGTCAGTCGCGGCTTCATCAAGGCGTCTAGCGACCTGAAGCGGTTTGATAAGTCTTAACGAAGACGAAACACGTGTCACCGTCTTGGTCGGGCCCGGGGTATTCCATTTTCTTTTGGAGACTCCGTAATTTTTGAAACAACCAACCATAGTAGCCGAATTCTTTTTTTTTTTTATATCTAGGTTGGTTTGGCCTTACATACTAAGTGTTTTGGCCACCGGCTAGCCGAATTCTTACAGGGTATTTTTATTTATTTTCACAGTCATTGATGAGCCATATGCCCAAAGAACTTTACCTTTTTATTAATGTATTAATATATATAATATATATATATATATATATATATATATATATATATATATATATATATATATATATATATATATATATATATATATATATATATATATATATATATATATATATACTGATTTCTATTTTTGTTAAATCTCAAACATAATTTAGGCAATTTGTCTAAATATCTTCTCAATAGTTTAAAAGTTATTCTATTAATTAACTAAATAACTAAATAAAAGGTAAACGCGGTACCTACTTTTCAGTCATTTGGTATGTTTTTTCGTTCTTAAATTTAATAAGCTTTTCAAACTCGAGATTTGTTGGGAAAAATTAACACATGCTTCTTTTTTCGCGCTGAGAGCCCTTGGCCCTAGGCTAAGTTATGTACAGGGCGTGCCAATCGTCACTTTTAATTTCTTAAGTGATCATCCCTTAAACTTTTCAACTTACATCAAATTTTGTGAACACCCTGTATGGGGTGGCATGTAAACTTTCTATAATGTATTTAATTATTTTAATATTAAAAAAACACATCTTAAAGTAAGACTTCGAACCTGCCAGGTAAATTCCTAGGTTATAAAATAATCGGGCAAGGTCGTGTACGTGTTGATACATCAAATAAACGAGTTCCACTTTGTATATAAACATAAAGTTACTCAAGATAAGGAATTAGTTACATTAGAAAGAATAAGAAAAATCATAAAAATTAAGTAGTAGAAGGGAAATCAAGTAAGGAGTTAAAGTTTTAGTTCAGCCCGTACGGACTTCCCCTGATTTGGGGAGGCCGTACTAAATTAGTTAGTTGCTGTAGTTAATTTGTAAATACCAAAATAGTTCCTGTAGTCTAAGTGTAAAATACAAAAATAGTTTTCATTGTCCACCGGTCATTGGTCAGAAAAAAGATTATATATGGTAATAGCCCCAGTGACGTAAATGGCCCCATGTATATCAAAATACACGTTACTATATTTATCTCTAATAACAAGAACGTTATAAGGGCTTGGCCAAATTGACAAAATTTGATAAAAACTTTACAATGTATGCAATAGCTAAAGGTATATCGTCCAGTAAAGCAACAACAAAGGATAAGTAAATTATCCAATACAAAATGTTTACATGCCGGTACTTACGTTAAACTGTATCTTTCCTCACATTGCCTATGTTTTATGCTTTTAAGCAGATCCATTCGAATTAAGTTAGTCATGACTTAGTTTTACTTCTAAGTTTATTTTAAAAATTAAAACAAAGAATGTGCAAAAAGATTTGTTCGATCTCTTTTTGTTTTAGTTTAAGAAATTAATCATTTCATTAAAAACTAACTTTTGCTATGCTCCTTTTTTTTCATAGGTTAGAATGCCGTCGTGTTGTATTTTATTAAAGTAAATTAAGAATAAATTGATATTTTATTTATATATTGTGTAAATGTTAATAATATTTTCTAAAATAACCAATAATATTTACTATGGCCAAGATTGGTGCAACTACTGGACAAAAATATTGCGTCTATGTCCACTACTACTACAATAGAAGGTAAAATTCAATTCTATTATTATTTTTATTAAAGTTAAGTCCAAAGGTTTAAAGGATATTGACCCGTAAAGCAACAACAAAGGATGTACGTGAATCATCCAATACAAAATGTTTACATGCCGGTATTCACGTTAGACCGTCTCTTTTCCTCACATTGCCTATGTGTTATGTTATTAAGCTGATTCAAATCAAATTAAGTTAGTCATGACTTACTTTTACTCCTAAGTATATTTTTAAAATTAAAACACAGAATTTGCCAGCAGATTTGTACGATCCCTTTTTATTTTAGTTTAAAAAATTAATTATTTCATTTAACACTAACTTTTTATTAGCTCCTTTTTTTCTATAGGTTAGAATGCCCTCGTGTTGTATTTTATTAAGGTAAATCAAAAATAAATTGATATTTCAATAATATATTATTGTGTAAATGTTAATAATATTTCCTTAAATAACCAATAATATTTACTATGGCCAAGACTGGTGCAACTACTGGACAAAAATATTGCGTCTGTGCCCACTACTGGAGCAATAGGAGGTTAGAATAAATTCTAATATTATTTTTTATTAAAGTTAAGTCTAAAGGTTTAAAGTTTTAACAATTTTATCTCAAATACACTAATTATGTTAAAAATTTATATTTCGTTATTCCATACTTCATTTAGGTTACTTTACTTCTTGGTAAAAGTTACAAATTTGCTTAAAGTGGCCACATACGGCACATCTACCCTAAATTTTGTTAAATTCAAAGTAAACAACAAAGCTAAACCAAAAATAAATATTCCAACAACTGGAGTTCCTTCCCTTTTATTTGCATTCTTGAAATCTAATCAAATCAAACTTTCTGCATTGCTTAACGTCGACAAAAGCTCTTTTAATACTTTCTGACGTAAAAATGTTGACATTAAGTTTACAAGTTTAATAAAATTTCAACTCGTTTCGTCGGTTAATTATTAATGTTGTTATTATGTTCAATAAAATTAAGAATGAATTTTATGAATTTTAAGTGGAAGGCACAGTGGGTGCTGGGCTATTAGATGATTTACACATTTTTTCTTGGTCAAATTCACGAACTTAAATTTTGCTAAACTTGGTATCTAGTTCGTAAAAAAAATAATAATTACCAAAAAATATTTTTAAATATTATTCACTACCGCAAAAAAAAAATGCTTTTAAGGCTAGAGATTAGTGCCATATTATTTACTAGGCTGGCTAGCCTACAGCATAGGACGCCGTGATAAAATACGGGCCAGACAAAATAGGTTTTTGTTTTAAAATCATTTTTTAGAAGTTAATCAGAAGTTAAGGGCTTTCATTTTATTTGTGAATAGGGCGCCGTAAAATCACGAAAGGCACTGGCCAATTTTTTTTTTTTTTTTGAAGCATATAGAGCCGTGGGATCAAATAGGCATCCCAACAAGTCTAACCCAGGGCTGCTCAAAGTGTTAATACGGCCCTGCTAGAAAGGTACTAAAAATACTGACAAAAGCCGATAGGCAAATACATACAGTCTCAAACCAAGTCGCCGTCTCGTCGTGTTATCATGGGAACCAAAGGATTGCTATACAGGATATTTTCTATTAGGGTACAATAATTTAAAGAATAATTTATTACGTCATTTTTTTGGAAAAAAATAGCCTATAAACGTATGTCCGGACATGCGTCATTTCTGAGATACAAGGTGTTTAAATGCAACTGTTTGGTTTCTTGTATTTTTATATATTTAGCTATATCTAAAGCCACTTTAAATCATCCTAAAAAATATTTACAAGCAAATAAAAAAAAAAAAATTCTACCAGTCGTGTATTTTATAATTACAAGTCAGGTATTTTATAATTAGGTGGATATTATTAATAATATTAGTTATAATAAATGGTAAGCATAAAATTAAAATTACAACCTATAAAAATATGTAGTGATAGGAATACCAAACGTTATCATTATGACGATTTAATACCCTGATAATATTGAAAATTTGACATGGGCAGTTTAAAAAAAAACCTTCAATTGGCAATGGCGTCTTTTCTTAAACTGATCTAACAACAATGTTGTAATGTAAGAAGAAAAATAGGTGTGTAACATAAATAAAAAGAAAATACTTTAATATGTAATTACTATTTAACGATAATTTAGAAAATATATTTATTTCTACCTTTTAGCTTAAAGAAAATCTTTAATATCATACAATAAACCTTTATAGTTACTCACCGACATAAAAATTTTCTAGCTTAAATTACGAAACTCTTATGTTTCTTGCCAGAAAAACAAAACAAATCGCCCGAAATAAAAGAGAAAAACTGCACAACATTCAGCCGGGAACAAACTCAAACTAAAGTTTAATTAACTTTAATTTTAGATTTAAAAATACTTTGTAATCTTTAATTCCCAGGGTAGCCCTATAAGCTGACTTTAAGTTTTTGCTTAGAATACTAATTTGATATACATTTGATTAACTCGAAGCGGAATTCCGGATCCTTAAAAACTTTTTAGCAGTTTTTATTAGAAAGAGTTTCGTATAAATTAAACTTTTTTGTTTGTTAAATGGTAAATGTAATTTTTACTTGCATAATTAGAAATTTAGTTTTTAGCGACTTTAAAAAAGGAGAAGGTTATATGTTCGACACCTATGTTTTTTATGTATGTACACCGATTTCTTCGTCAATTGTAAACCTATTCCAAAAATTATTTTTTTATTCAAAAGAGTGCACTTTTGCGATAGTCCAAGTAAAACTAAGCAGAACTAAGTCAGGATTGCGAAAGACAAAGGTACTAGATTGATTGATATACAGATTGGCCAAACATTGTCTAGGAATAGATTTTTTTGTAACTAAGAAAAAAATAATTAGAAATATGTAGGTAGAAAAGAAAGAAGCATACACCAGTATTGCCACATTGTTCGGAGGGGTAAGTCAATGCGCCGTTTGGAAACCTTGAGTCTACATTTTTATAAAGCGCAAAGTCAATTTATTTATCAGAGCAGGACAGACAATCCCAGATGACGCAGAAAATTCCCACCTCTTATCGAAAGCCATGACCTCAAGTAGGGGGTGGGTGGAGTCTTTATGTTTTGCAGCGTCGCACACTGGCACCGGTCCCAAGCGCTTCGTCGGCAATCATAAAGCAAGTGGAATGCTAGCTTTTGCCTTAGGTCTTTTTTATTTTATTACGTAAAGGGACTTTATAACTTACCTAATCATTATAATCTTTTAATATTACTGTAAAGTAAATTTAAGTAAAACTGATATTTTACTATCCAAATTTTACATGCCTTTGGCCAAGTAAAAGGTAATATTTAAAAAAAAATAGAACAAATTTGAAATAAAGTCCTCATTTTATTATAGCCTAGCCTATTGTAAAATTCTTGGCGTACTGTTTCAAATACGTTGGAAAGTATATTTTGACACGTGTTTTGAATTTTGAGCCATAATTCCCCATTCCCTTTCAAGCTGATATCCGATTATTTTTTTTAAGTAAGTCCATAAGAAAAAGTCATTAGGCGGTAATTCGGGAGATCTTGGCGGATATCTTATTGTGCCTCTGGTAGCAATGATTCTATCTGGAAAATGTGTGTTGTTAATACCAAATGTCAGCTAGGTTGATATTTAAGTTCCTCAGGGCCGGTAATATCTATTGTTCTAGGGGTTGTAGAAACCGTTAGCGATTTAGGTTGCCTTCTGTAAAAAATGGCCCTATTATAGTGTTACCCGAAATTCCCGCCCAAACATTAATTTTTGTAGATATTGGGTTCTTAAAGAAACACTTAACTGTTTATTTTCCTTTAACCAATACCGAACGACTGAAGAGTTATGGTGGCCATAAAGAGATATAGAAGTTTTATCCGAAAACAAAATAATCTGTAAAAACTGACCATAACGATGAAGGACGAGCTTTAAATTGAATTGGATACTGCATATTAAATACATTAAATATAAAACACTTTTAATTTAAACGGTTTTATTACAATAAAAATTGTGTAGGTTGTGTACTAAAAGCCAAAAAATAATTTGGTAAGTCCTAGCTACCAGATCTTACCGATCCTCTCATTAATCTTGGGTATTAATCAGAGAAATATTAAATCGAAAAGAAGATTGCCGCGATCCGGTAGCTATAGGACTAAAATATTTTTTAGCTTTTAGTACATTACCTACATAATTTTTATTGTAATAAAACAATTTACCATAAAAAAATATATAATTTGTTTTCAAGGTTTTTACCTAATATTTCTTATTTTATTAAGTTCATATAATGCCTCCATTATTACATGGTTTATTTCCTGACAGTTTGTTGCAATATAACTCTTTTATACATTTGGTGGGACACTCATGCTGGTATTCCAATTCTAAGTTAAAGGAGTTCTTAGTTTAAATTAGTAAATAAACCTACACTGTCTAAACTATTTTAATTATTTCAAAATGAAGCTCTATCCTCTAATTTCTGATAAATATGTAATCAATCATTTTGCGTCGGCGGACATCTTGAATTTTATTTTTTTCTATAGTGAGTTTTATTCTATCAATCAAATCTTTCGTTTAATACTCATATTGAGGTTTTTGTGAAGTAATTTGTAATTCGCCATTTTCTCTGGTATTTACAACTATAAAGAATGTAGATATTGTATTGTCATCAAGATAAGAGGTGTTTACCAAATATCAGATTGATCTGTCGTCAGAAAGGTGGTTAAAATTCAAATTACTAAATTTTACCCAAATAAACAAACAAGTAAACAAATGAACTAGGCAAGAAAAATGGAACCATTTAAAAAGACAAGTTTTATTATGAAAATATAGGAAAGAAAATAAATTGAGGGAAAAAAATGTTGTGTTGACGCCTCTAGAATCCTCAATAGTCACACTATTTTTATACCGTCCGACCGAGTGGAAACAATTCAGTGGGTAAGCTACTCTACCCCTCCAAAACAATTGAGCACTGGCATACCCCTTCAAACTAATTTAATTGTGGAGCACCTTTCGACACGCTCAAAAAATAAGGTGGCAATACTGGTTAATGCTTATTTCTTTTTCACTCACACATTTCTAAATTATCTCTCTTCGTTTCACAGAAATTATATCCCTAGATTTCTGTTAGCTAATCTGTATGGTGCCTGTGCTGGATGTTTGAACACTTAAGGTAGTAAATGTAATGTTAAAATATTTTTATTTTTCATGTCATTCTCAGCTAATAGTTTATATTTTTTATTTTTATTTATTGGATAACTGCGTGCATTTTATTTTTGTGGATCCGATGTTACCAACTTATACCTATTAGGGGTGGCATCGCCATTTGGTTAGATTAAAAGATACTAGTACTGTTTTTTTTTAGTGGATGCTCACCGAATAAATTTTAATAAAAAAAAGTAAAAAAATTAAATTAATATTAAAAAGAAAATAAACCGACTTTATAAAGATAAATAATTCTCACTAAAGATTTAAAAATAATGAATAAAAGAAAATTGGTAAAATGAAGTCGGGTAATACCATTCCGCTAAACTAATGTTATTACCTAAATACACAAAATATCTTAATACCTTAATACCATATGTTATTACCCGACTTTATTTTTCCAAACCTTTTTTTTTAGTTATTTTAAGTTTTTAGTTAGTTTTGCTTATCTCTTCAAAGTCGGTTTATTTTTTTTGTTTGATTTACATAAAAGGATTTCTTTCGTGCAATTAACAAACTAAGTAAGTCGAATCTTTATGATAACCCATGAATCATTATGCCTAAGTACCAGGTAACGTGGGTGTTGAGTTATTAGACGCTTAACCCAACTTTTTCCCCTATTCCGCCAACGTGGTCCAAGCACTGAATCTTGCAGTTTTTGCATTTTACAGAACCTTTTAAGCGGCCCACAGACGATCAATATTATTGCGCAAGATTTCATATTGTACGATAATATTAACCGTTAATGGTTTATATTAGGAGGTTTTACAATATATTGTGTCAATCAAAAATAATTAGATTTTTATTGTGCAATAGTGATTTATTGTGTCATGTGTGGATAATATTGCACAACTATTTCAGTTTAGAAAAACAAATATGGGTTCAAAAGTCATACAGACTGTCCACGGATGGAGGTAACAAGAGGACAAATGGACCAAAAATTTAATTTTTGAAAAAATGTCATTCTTGATAAAAAATTTTGCTTATAGAAAAAAGGATTCACGAAGAGATAATGTTGACTTTGTATAGAGGGTTTGCAAAAACCTAAAAAATATGTAAACTACCTTTATTTTTCATTTTTAGGCAAAATGTTATTTGGAAAATTTATTTAGAATGATGATTGTAATCGATAACCACAATAATACAAAATTTTATTGAACTTCATAATTTGTCGAAAACGAATTACATTCGTTTACAGTTAAAAGATTGTGTTGTGTAGGAATTATGAAAGTTTTTTAAGTTATTTTATTAAAAAAGTTAAACTAATTAATTCTCCAAAATCAGTTTCATGCATCTTTTTGATACCCCTGTAAAATTAATAAACTAAGTCAAAATGTTATTCCAAATAAATTTTCTTAATGATATTATGCTTAAAAATAAAAAATAAAGGTAGTTTACTCTTGGAAAAGAAATCATGCTTTTTAATTTTTTGCAAACCCTGTATACAAAATCAACATTTTCTCTATGTAAATCCTTTCGTCCATTCGTTGACAGTCTGTAGAAGACGAAAAAAGGATTTTTCTTCTTTTTCAAACATGTTGCCAAAACAATAGCAATAGCAGTTATTTTTTTCTTATCCATATTTTAACCAGTAGTTACAAAACAAAACTGCTTATTTAGCAATATATTGAATAAAGAATTACGAAAATATATTGCATTGATTGTGGAACACTGACATTATAAGACTACAATATTTAGCGCAATAATGTTGATTACCTGTGGGCCCCGTTAGACAACTCGGTAGTGTCATTACGTTATTTTTAATTGTTATAATTTAAAATATATTATTTTAATTCTTTATTTATTGCTGTGTGAATTTCATCCAATAAATTAACGTTTGCTAAAAACCCCAAAACATTTTTTTACCAATTTGTTCCCCATAATGAGTTTCCCATATGACGCCAACTTACGCAGACACCTTATTAACTCACTTTTTCCTAAAAAAATATATAAACGCCTTGGTATGGACTTGTCTTTTCCTACCCATAAAATAAAAAAAAATATATCCAAAATTCGGACTGCAATGGTGTTCAATCTATTTTCCAACGTAAAACTTTTGTAGCTTTATTTTTAACGCCCTAATTTTTCTAAACAGAAAAACAAAGCAGAGTTGCAAGAATAAAAAGCAAAAACTGCACAACATTCTGCCCGAAACAAACTTATACTAAACTTTAATTTACTTTATTTCTTTCTAGATTTCACAATACTTTGTAATCTTTAATTTTCAACGTGGTCTTAAGCTAAGCTTAAGTTTTCCGAAAAATAATAATTTAATATAGATGTTTAATTAACTGGAAATAATGGACTTGTGGAAAATTAAAAACTAGTTTTGTTGGGAAATAATTCTTATTTAATCCTTTCTTAAAATTTTTCTTATCTGGACTAACTTAAAAAATTAAAATTACAGTATCAATGTATACAGTTTCTCTTAACTGTGAGCTTTACCAGGGGATTTTAAGAGTAAGAAATAAAAAGTTAGTTTAATTGGGATAAAGTATCCCAAATAACGCTCTAAATAAAAAGTTTTTATTATTTCGTTACGTTATTTTAGGCATTATTAAAAACAAAAATTCCTTTAAATATATATATATATATATATATATATATATATATATATATATATATATATATATATATATATATATATATATATATATATATATATATATATATATATATATATATATATATATATATATATAATGTTTAGCTCTACGAGATACATGCTGCGGATTTGGAAAGCGACATTTTATCCTTTAAAAATCAAGGTTAACTTTGTTTTTTGATATAAAACAATAAAATAAGATCCCTGAATTTAAAGGGCATTGCAAGGAAAATTTAACAATGCATTACAATTTATCCTAGAGCTTAATGTATTTAAATATATATATATATATATATATATATATATATATATATATGTTTATTAGAAAAAAATTCTGAAAAAATATTAAAAATATTGTTTAAGGTGACAAAAATCAATATTTTGAATGTTAGGGCCTTTTATATTAATATGAAGAAATCTATCTTCGTGACTGTATTTTAACAAATTTTTTTAGGCAAAATTCGCAAACTTATAATTTGAAATCGAACCAGCATTGTTTAAAAAAATTAAATTACGTACAAAAAGCTGTCCTCGCAAATTTTTGTCAATTAAGCTGTTTCTAAGTAATCAGGCTTTAAACATTAAAATATATTTTTTAAAATTTTGTTTCTTAAGTTTGTATTTATGTAACTGCTACAAAAAGGTATATCTAAATAAATCCAATATATTATTGTAAAGAAAATTTAATGTGCTGCAGAAAAGCTATTTAAACCTTTTTCAATAAATTCACTCCATTTTAAGTAATTAGACTTTGAAGTGAATACAAAAGTAACAACACAAACAACCAAGAGTTACAAGCCATTGGGGTTATATTTGATATAATGTCTGGTAAAAATTACTTTTAACTAAATTAATTAAGAACAATAGAAAAAAAAGCTTAAATTTTAAAACTTTTAGAACAATAAATAATTTTTTTCTGAACCTACCATAAAACTTTGATTACTGTTGACCCGTAAATTATTAGTATGGTATGCAGAATTTTCATGGTAATTATTTTGACTTTTAAGGTCAACTTTTGAAGTTGAGTTGGGCAACAAAAAGTTGTTGGTGTGTGGTTCTACTGTCGTCAGCTTGAAGTTTCGTTTTCAACAATGCTAAAACTAATTTGTCGTCGGTATGGCTATGGTCAAACCACTTTTGTAGCCCATATCAACTTCACACAACACGGCCTTAGGCAGTGTTTTCACGGGCCACTTATTGAAGTTGACATGGGCTACAAAAGTGGTTTCGATCCGACCATTTGCATTTGTTTTGTAGTCAGTAGACGGGATTGTCGACTGACGGCGACAGAAGTTAAATTGTGGTTGTCAAAACGCCCGTGTAAAAGGAGTAAAATTTTAGCATTGTTGGAAACGGAACTGTAGGCCGGCAACAGTAGACCACACACCAACCACTTTTGGTAGCCCATATCAACTTTAAAAAGTGGCCCGTGGAAACACGGCCTAATATCACCATACAATGCCCCTTTAAATTTTTTTCAACTTCTTTATTCCGTGTGTCTACGTAAATTGGCAACATATGGAAGACTTTTTATTGTTAATTCTACGAAAAAAGTTATTCTTTATAAAAAGTTTTGTATGGCTCAACACCTAAAATACAATTATCAGATATGTGTTAGTAATCCACAAGCTTTGGCCAATTTTTTTTTGTAAAGAGTAAAATACCTGTATTTTTGTTAATATTGCAAATTGGTATAAAAAAGGATGTTTAGAATTAAAAATAACTTCTAAATATGCAATTTTGTTCATTTCCATTTTTTTTCTGTGAAAATCAAGAAACTTTAAATGTATACATTAGGGCATTGTACATTATTCTTGTTTTAATAAAAATAAATTTAAAAAGTTTATTTAAAACTTTCCTTTATATTTATAAAATTTATTGCACTAATGTAACTGTTTTCTCCTAGGCACTGGCTAAACGAGCTAAATTGAGCAAAACCGCCGGCGGTTTTGCTCAATTATGAGAAGAAAATACCTATATAAAAACCGCCAAAAATTATAATTAATTTGTTATTGCCGACGGTTTTTACTTATTTTATCGATAAAATCCGCCATCCAGCGGCTTTTCTTATAAAAACCGCCGAAAAATAGTTAATCTAACCTTAAGAATTATTTATTTTGCGCGCGTTTTATTTTGTAAGCGTTACATTTTTGGGGTTTTCTTGTTTAATATTGTAGTTTAGTTAATAGCAACCTTTGGAAAAACAAATTGGAGTATTATAGCAATGCAGCTTTGTGGCTGGATTGCCACTTTATTAAGGGTTTATAATTAAAAAGACACATTACAAAACTATTTCGTCACATGGACTCAATAATTTACAACACTAAAAATTACTTTAAAAAATATATTGTCAGGCAGGAAAGGCGAAAAAATAACCTTTAGGACGTAATCATCAGCGTTAAAGTCAGCAATTAGATAAAACTTAAAATTTTTAAAACGTGGAAAATTATTTGTCTTAAAATTATATTATGACCAATTAAAAATAAAAATTAAAAAAAATGTATAAAAAATTATCAAGATTAAATATAAAAGGAAAAAGAAAGTTATAAGTATATCTTATCCGGAATCAAACTCGAGACCTGTCGCTTATGGGTCAACAGCACTGATCTCGATGGATTGCCAATGTTGCGCGAAACAAAAGTTATATTTCATGGGCAAAAAACCGGTTTGTGCGCAAGTCAGTTGAGGGTAAACGCACCCGGCGCCAAACAAACTATACGCATTATCGGAAAAAATTGTTGACGGGGTCCTGGTTTTCTGTTCAAAGTACGGTAGCTAATGAGCGTCACGGTCAAACCGCGGACGAAGGGTACGGGATGCCTGTGTTTGTATTTTGCCACGGCTTTTAAGTGCGCATGTTCGTCCACCCATTCATTTGTTTACTGCGCGAGGGCGTAAAAATCCGAAAATGCTTCTTGCCACTGCGGATCTAAATGTAGGTTATCTATGATCAACAGTCGTAACAATTTCGCTATGGGGGCCCTTAAATATATTTTCAAATCTTAAAAACGCTTAAAGAAATAAGCCTCGTTTATAATTTATTTATCTTGTAAATTGTTTTTCTATTACTAATACAAAAGTTTTTTATTGGTTGCCCAAATGGCCCCCGACCGAAGTCCTTCAGCCATTTTTTACTTTTTCTGAGAATTATAAAGTTTGTTTTACCCTCAGTACTTGCATACTTTAGTCTTAGTTATATAAAACGATTAGTTTTTTTTGCCGCTAAAATACTTCTGGCTTTTCTTGTCCTTAAAGATGTACATACATATTTTTTACCTTATGAAGAGCTTTGACAAAATCTTCGTAGGTGTCAAACGTGTCTCTCAGTTTTATTTTTGTTTGCTAAACGCTCTTCAAATAACTTTTTAAATGGTGATTTAATCCGGGTGTCCCTAAAACGTCTATACAAAGTGCTACCACAAATCTCTTGGACCAAAATACGACGATCTTACCCAATTTACCTTAGTCGACAAATTAATCGTTTCTAAAATACAGGGTGTCAAAGTTTTCTTTTATTTTAGTTATTTTTAAATACTTTACCTAATATAAAAAAATTGTCACAAAATTCAGTACTAAAATGTTCTTTAGGGTGAGGAATCGAACCAAGCTAATGCTTTTATTGTAAAATGTAGTGGAAGCAACCTGCAGTCTATGCTTAGCTTCAAAGCTTTTTTTTACCTAGGTATATTAAAATTTTATTAAATAATATTTATTCTCCCATATTTATTGTACTAAAAAGAAATACTTTATAAATATCGCCACAGGCGATTTTTGAGATATTTCAGATTAAATCTTTTATTTCATACAAAAGTCTGCCATTACGCTTTATCTAGGCCACCTGGTAGGGACCAAAAGGTCTCTACAAAATGATACTACAAATTCTTTGGGACCAAATATAACAATCTGATGCAATTTATCTTAGTCAAAGTTTGCTGATTTGCGAGATACAGGGTGTTCAAGTAAAAAAAAATGAAAAATTTGACTCCTTGTATCTTGCAAACCAGAAACTTTCGACTAAGATAAATTACATTAGATTGTTATAACTTGTGGTAGCATTTTGTACAGACTTTTTAACACTACCAGGTTTTTACCCATTCTTATATGCGGCAAACTTACGTATACACACTGTATACAGTTTTTTTTCAATTGCCGTTTTTAAGATTTTAATTTTTAGGATATTAAGCCGTTTCCATACTTCTAAGACAGTCTGTATGTTAATTCTAATATTTTTACTTACTACCTAATTCAAACCTAATAAGTATTTCACAAATAAGGTTAAATGATCTTACAAATAAAATATTACAAAGTATTTAAAAATCTGGTATTAAAGTAAGTCCGAGAACGTGCCCTGCAGAATTAAAATTTTTTACACAGCACTTTGTTTTCTGGCTTGGAACATTAAGGCGCTGTAATTAAAGTTACAACAATTTTATGTTGGGAAATAAGTATTTGGGTTAGTATCTGGGTATAATGATTATATTTTTTGTTGTTTTTTAGCCCCATCTATTTAGCGACCCCAAATGTGAAATGTAAGGTTTTAAAACAGCTCCGAATTGGTCACGAAATGGTCATAAATGGTACGGGGTGCTTATTAAAAAAATGTCAGTTTACTTTTAAGCTCTTGAGGATGGCCATATTTCCGAAACTATTAAAAATTGGATAAAACACATAAAACTCTTTTTTAAACCTAGTTAAATGTTCAGTCCGCACAAAGTACTTTTTAAAAGAACTTTATTTTATAAAAAATGCAGAATACAGGTTAAGTCTAACGATAACAATAGAGTTTAGTTAGAGATTAGTTTTACAATGCAAATAGGCCTTATTTATAAGTTCGTAATGCTGATTCTGCTTTTTGGAAATCTTGTAAGAACGGCGTCCTAACAGTGGTCACATAACTGATAGATCTTTCAAATGGTGATATAATATTAAGGGTGTTTTATTAAAAAAGTATATTTTTTGCAAAAATTTAAATACCCGATGTTTAATTGATTTTTTGTTGGCAGCACCTTAATCAGCGAAAAAAATACTACAATTTTACTTCTTGAGCCGAGTTCGTATCTCCAGTAATAAAAAACTTAACTATAGTGCCGACTTAAAAATGATCACCCTGTATAGGTAGCACCTCAATATCAGCTATAAGTGCCCATTCAATCAATCAAAGTCGGTCGCAATGATTGGTCAGAGGTTAAAGAGAATATACAGGGGTCGTTTTACACTGTTTTTAAATATATATATATATATATATATATATATATATATATATATATATATATATATATATATATATATATATATATATATATATATATATATATATGTTAAAATTGGTTAAGTTTCTTGGACCCTTTAGTATATTGTCAGTTTGGATTTTCTTGGGATATGGTCCTATTTTATAAAAACATTAAAACTACTGTTTCATTTCTTTATTCCTAACGTTTCGGTCATGGCTTTGACCTTTTTCAAAAGTACATTAATTATGAGTCAGGAAATTTAGAAAATTATCCATTTAAAACAAAAATTCTGGGAACGTCACTGTATAAAAACACATTTTAAAGCATAACACTACATATTTACAAGACATTTCCACAGATAAAACAACGACGAAAAGCAAAACGTGAGTGTCACTCAATACTAAAAATTACATATCACCTAATACTGCAAAAAATTTGAAAATCCATAACGCTCAAGCTCCTAAAATTTACGGGTTACCCAAATTGCACAAAGATGGTATTCCAATGCGCCCTACTGTATCGTGTGTACAGTCCCCACTAAGTAATTTATCTAAATATCTCAAAAACATACTCAAAAACATTATTAATAAAAGTAACACTTATATTAAAGACTCTTGGGATTTCAAAGAAAAAATTACAAATATCCACATACCAACTGATCACATTCTTATATCCCTTGACGTAGTCTCTTTGTACACAAACGTACCAATAGGTCTTGCTCTTGGAATTATTACAAAAAGTGGGACGAAATTAAAAATTATACAGACATACCAATGGATGAATTTTTAAAAGCCATTGAATTAACCTTAAAATCTACATATTTTATGTATAAGGATAATTTTTATAAACAAGTGGAAGGATGTGCAATGGGCTCTTCTATATCTAGCGTCATAGCTCAAATTGTCTAAGAAGAGCTTGAAAGTAAAGTTATCGCGGAATTGGATTTTCAAGTTCCCTTTTTCTTCAGATATGTTGATGACTGCCTAACAGTAATTCCAAAGAATAAATCGGATTATATTTTAAATTGTTTCAACTCCTTTCATGAAAAACTTCAATTTACCATAGAATTAGAAAATAATAATACAATAAACTTTTTAGATTTAACATTACACAACGACAAAAACACTATTAAAACAGAATGGTACACAAAAAAAACCTGGTCTGGCAGGTACATCAATTATTTTTCACAACACCCAATGTTCCAAAAAAGTCGGTAATTGTTGGTTTGGCTGATAGAGCCATAAAACTGAGCAGTCGGGAACACCAAGCTAAAGCTATTAAAAAAGCTAAAGATATTCTTATTAAAAATAGCTACCCAGGCAAACTAATAAATATAATTTTCAAAAATAGGCTAGAATTAGCAAATATCTCTAACCACAATGTAGCGCGTGAAAAATCAAATTACTACTTATCGATCCCATACGTTCAGGGCTTATCAGAAAACTTGCAATCTAACTTAAAAAAACACAATATTGACATTTGCCACAAAAGTCACAACATTCTTCAAAAAAATTCTTTAGCACACTTAAAACCAAAACTCCTAAACATCAAAAGACACACACTATATACCAAATACCGTGTAACAATTGCCCAGGTGTTTATATCGGCCAAACTACACAATATCTTAAAAACCAGTTAAATGGTCATAAATACGACAAGAAAAACAAAACGGCATTAACGAAACATGAATGTGAAAAAAAGCATACTTTTAACTATGACGATACGAAAATTTTAAAAACAGAACCCAATCACAAGAAAAGGAAATTTTTAGAAATGCTTTTTATAAAAAAACATAAACACTCTATTAATGCTAACACAGACATAAAAACATTAAGTCAATGTTATTATAACGTCATTAATTAGATACATAATATGAGTACAAAGCCAATGTTTTCTATTTCACTCTTTAAAAGTTAAAAAAATTAAATAAAAATAATATCACATTTCTAATTAAATAAATTGTTTTGCATTATTCCATATAATTTTAAATAAAAACAACAAGTACCAAAAAGGGTAAAAATTAATTAAATATTTTCACATATATTTATAATAACAAAAAATCCGTTTCTTGAATTCTTATCCTTTTATCAAATAGCAAGAGAACTTCTTGCTTTTTCAGTATTAATAACAAATTTTAACTGTACACGTCTTAAGTTTTAAAATGTTTGTATTGTTTTAGTGTAGATATATGTGTTTTTAATTGAAAAAAACTGACACAACTGGACTAATTTCCTTTCAAGGTAAGCAAAAACAAAATTATATTTTTAATGTTAATGTAAAATCAAGGAAAAAAATAACTCGTAATATTAATTTTAATAATGTAAAAAGCAACTTTGTCATTTAGTTTTTAGATAAATTCACTGAAGAAGGCATAATGCCGAAACGTTTGAAAAAATTAATAAAATGAAAATCTAAAAACACCTTTTAATTTTCAATTTGGACCTAAATCCCAAGAATTTAAACACAACAAACTTTCCTAGAAAGTGTCTCTGCAGGCCAGAAGGAAACTCTACTCTCCCTGGTGAACTCGTTAAATATGTCAAAAATGGTAAAATAAAGGAGATATAGGCAGGTAAACAATGTAAACAATACCCATAAGATAAGCGAATATTCTTTTATGGCATAACAAACTACTACAGAGATTTAATTTTAGATAAATACGCCAGCTGCTGAAAGCCCAACACCAAGAAAAAATCACTGAGGTATCCACAATCCAAGGATATCGAAGAAATCACCCAAAAATGTATTACGTGCTCATGCTTCGCTATTAGTGAAGAAGTAACGGTTTCAAGGTAGGCTAATGATAAATTTAATAAAAATCGCATGCACAGCATAAGACAAGTGTAATAAAATCTTGGAAGTTTGCAAATTGAGACAAATGAACTAAAATTTTATGCGTAAAGATGCACATTCAAGCATTGATATGTAGCTTAAGAAATTTTGTTTTTTTCTAGATACCAGGAGTGCAAGAGAAAGAAACTATAGTGGTAAATTATGAAGTTTGATGCCTGGAGCAATAAAGGATGGATTACAATTAAAAGTATAGAATTTAGTCTAACCTAAATGTAGCGAAGAAATAATAAATCGTCTAAATATAAACAAACTGTAGTTTTTACTATAAAATATCCATAAAACAAGGAGTACTGAGTGAATCAAGGTAAATATTTTAAGATATTAAATGTAAAATGCAATGCTAAAAACTAACTGTTACAACTCCCTCTCCTTCGGAAGGAGGAAAACTTCCATGAAGTTTTACGACGATCATGCTCACACTCAACGGTAAAGAAAAATAGGAAACCTAGACTCATGAAGGTGCAGGAGTACTCTACTCTGTAAGCTTTCAAGGGAAGATACCTAGAAATTGGTCGTTGCTAATCGGGTTTCAAAAATGTAAAGAGTTAAACTAGCAGATAAAGAAACTATCAAAAAAAATGGAATCCCCAATAGGACTCAAAGTAAATCATAAGATAAAGATAAGGTAAGGTAAGATAAGAAAGATATTTCACACGATAAGCTACAATTAAACTAACTAATTAAAGCTAAGGGAAAGCCAACCTGGGTTATTCGGAAATAAAAATAGGTATGTATTAAAGGCAGTATTCTATGAATAACAAAATGATATGCAATGTATTAAAGATAACTAGACCAATAATTAAGGCAAGAAAATAAAGTCTAATATTGAAAGAATCCCAGTAACGAACAGTTACGGAGTCCTTGAGCAAGCGATGGTTCAGCCTGAAGAATCGAAGTGGTGTGAAATCTATGCCAAGTACTATGTCAGATCGATTGGCTGATCAGAACCGATTTCAGTTAAGGTTGCGTCGTAACCAATAAAGACTTGGTGGACCTCGTTCCTTAACCTCACTCCGAATCCCGATAGATACCATATCATACACCCAAAGGAAAACGCAAACAATCGCCAGGAGAATATTAATCATTTTCGAAATTAGAATAACAATGTAATAAAAGATAAGAAAAAGCAAAATAGTCCTCAGCGTTATGTCGCACAGAAGCAAAACTATAAAAAGTACCAGGAAGTACTGAGAAAAGAAAATAATGAACTAGTTTATACAGTGTGCCGAATGGTGGCACCAACACCATGCAACAACAAAAAAAATAATTAAGAGATTGCCCTAAAAGATATTTTGCTCTGAAAATCCCATAAACCCTAACATAACAATAAATCGTTTAAGTAACAAAAATTACTAAAGTTAAAGTTATACGATGAAAGTGACGCTAACGTATATAAAGATAAAAATCATATAAAGTAAATCTAAGGTACACGAAATAAAAAAACTAAACGTAATTCCTAGGTCACAAACAGGAGGTTAACGTTCAAAGGTACATAATAACAAAAAAAACAATTCATAAGGAATAATTAAGCCCAATTTAAAAATCGAAGTAGCGTAGCTGAAGGCTGACGCTACCCCAGCGTTTGACGGACTTTTACCGTCACTAGTTCCCAGTGCAGGATAATTCTAACCATCAGTGAGCTAGAGACACCGAACAAGTTTCGCGCCATGCTCGATACCCCAACTCAATGACTGCCCACCTCTGCAGGGCATAAAAAAAAAAGAAGAAAGGTATAGACCTTTAATTTAATGAAAGAAAGCTATAAATAAATACATATTAAAGATAAATGAACATTTAGAAAGTACTTTGGTAATTCAAAAATAGAAAAAGTAAAAAAAACTTATTCAGCGTCAGAACTCGCATTGCTGTACGATGGATTATACGATTTAAGATCTTGGACATGCCAGACACCCTTGTATTGACCTTTTTGATCTTGAAGCTCATAGGTACAGGTTCCGGTTTTTCTCTTAATTGTGAAAGGTCCTACATAGGCAGGAGCCAATTTAGCACTGTAATAGTTTACGGCGTCTGAAAGGGTTTTATTTTTCCGCCAAACCTTCTGACCTGGAACGTACTCGACTGGTCGTCTGCGTAGGTTGTACCTTTGTTGATTTTTAGCCCGAGAAGAACTAATCTTACGTTGCACCTCCTCATAGAGTTTCTTGAAACCAGATTGTCTTTTCTTGACAAAGTCTTCTGGATCTAAATTGATATTGGGGACCTCTTCAGCAAAGTCCTGTCCGTACAATTTATGCTCTCGTCCAAAATTAAGGAAGTAGGGAGTAAAACCAGTAGTTTCATGGCGAGAAGTACGCATAGCGCAACCGATGGCAGCTAAATTTTCGTCCCAAGTGCGGTGATTTTCATTTTTAATGTAAGAACGTAGCATAGTCTTGACAACTCTGTTGGCACGCTCAGTTGGGTCAGCTCGAGGATAGTAGGAAGCTGTGTAGAATATTTTAGTTTTATAACGCCTGCAGAGCTCTTGAAATTCTTTAGATTTCATCTGTACGCCATTATCGCACATTAAATATTGAGGAGAGCCATATAACAAGAAAATACCTTCTTCGACCTGTTTACATAAAGATTTAGCAGTAGCTGAGCGGGATGGAAATAATGCGGTATATTTAGTAAAATAATCATTGACGACTAGAACGTAACAATTACCAGATTTAGAACGAGGGAAAGGTCCTATGTAGTCCAGGCTAATACACTGCCAAGGCTGGTTAATAACCGGACGATCACCCATCAAACCAGCAGGAGGTTTTTGTTCTACTTTATTCTGAGCACAAACTTTGCAACCTTTAACGTATTTGGTTATGTCACACCTCATTTTTGGCCAATAGTAACGCTGGCACACCTTCCAGTATGTCTTAAATACACCAACATGACCTGCAGCGGGGACGTCGTGGCATCGTTTTAATATGTCAATCCTTTTATCTTTAGGGACGACTATTTTCCAAGAACTAGATGGAGTTGAAAGTTCCGGATAAGTGGTTTTTACGTACTTATATAAAAGATTGTTTTCTAAACGCCAAGACGGAAATTTATCTGGTCGTTGTTCGAGTCTGGTAAACATACTATTATACCATTTATCAGACGTAGAGGATAGCGAATTGTCATAAACGGTATTGGTGTCAACTGCATCTACTGAAACTGGAACGGAACGGCTTAGAAAATCTGCTACAATGTTTTCTTTTCCAGCTCGGTGGACAAGAGTAAAGTCATAGGGCTGAAGTCGCAGTGCCCATCGTGCTAAACGACCTTGTGGATCCTTTAATCTATTTAGCCACAATAAAGAATGGTGATCCGTTATAACGGTAAAGTGGACTCCTTCTAAGTAGTGTCGTAATTTCTCCACACTCCAGATTACGGCTAGGCACTCTTTTTCAGTGACTGTTAGTTTCATTTCTTGCTTCGTAAGTGAACGTGATAAAAAGCAAATCACTTTTTCGCCATCATCAAACGTTTGTGATAGCACAGCGCCTAATCCAAACGAGCTAGCATCTGTCTGTAAGACAAAAGGTCGATCAAAGTCGGGGCAGGTTAAAATTGGTGCCGATATAAGAGATTCCTTAATTGACCTGAAAGCATTGTCACATTCTGTGGACCACACCCATTTAACATTTTTCTTGGTAAGACTAGTCAAAGGAGCTAAAGTGGAAGAGAAGTTTGGAACAAAACGTCGATACCATGATGCTGTACCTATAAATCTACGAATTTCTTGCACGTTACGTGGTGGAGGAATTTTTACAATTGCTTCTACCTTTTCAGCGTCTGGGCGAAGACCTTGTCGATCGACTACATAGCCTAAATATTTCAGTTCAGGTCTACAAAACTGACATTTATCACTGGAAACTACTAGTCCGGCTTGGTGTAATCTGTCAAATACTAGGCCCAACAGACGTAAGTGTTCATCAAAGTCTTGCGAAATAAGGATTATATCGTCCAGATAAACCATCACATACGGTTCCAGATCCGCTCCAAGAACAGTATCCACAATACGTTGCCAAGTGGCTGGAGAATTAGATAAACCAAATGGCATTCGCCGAAATTGATATAGTCCTCTTCCAGGGACAGTAAAAGCTGTATATTCGCGAGATGATTCACTTACTGGGACAGTCCAAAATGCCGATTTAATATCTAACGAGCTAAGGTATTTAGCGTCTCTCAAGCGATCTAGAATAGCAGAAATATAAGGAAGGGGATAGGCGTCCTTCTTCGTTACGGCGTTCAGTAAACGAAAATCGCAGCAAAATCTGTAGGAACCATCTTTTTTACGAGATAGGCAGACTGGACTAGACCAAGCACTCTTGGAGGGTTCAATAACTCCTAACTCCAACATTTTCTCTAACTCCTCGTCGATGATCTTCTGCTTGAAAGGAGATACGGGATAGTATCTTTGCTTGATAGGTTTAGTACCAGGTTCCACTTCGATCACGTGTTCAGCCACGTTACAACATCCGAGGCCTGAGCCCATCAAAGAAAGTTTTTCTTGCACCAAACTATTTAGAGCTTCACGCTGTTCGTCACTAAGAGTGTTTTCGTCACGGATGCTAAAGATTTGAGTTTGATCTGAGTCTTCAGCAAAATGCCAAATATCCTGATTCAAATCCGGGACAATTTCCATGCTTTTCCAAAAATCAATGCCTAAAATAAGCTTATGAGAAAGTTCCGGTAGCACCAACACGTCAATCATTCGAGTTTTTCCCATTAAACAAAAAGGAACCTGCAAATAACCAATACTTGAGCAGCTCTGTCCATTGGCTACTGTACATGTTGTTTTTGTACTCAAAAGTGGTAATCCTAAACGCTGCAATATCTCGTATCCAGGTAGACCAACAATGGTTCGAGTGGCTCCAGAATCCAATAAACCGAGAATGGGAGTACCAGAAACTGTTACCTCTAAGTACGGACGTTGATCGCCGTGTGCGTGACCTATGATAAAATCTAGTAGCATCGTGGCTGGAAATCCTGATGGGTAATTGGTCGACTGAAGATTATTGGGAGATGTCTCACGACCATCTATTGACTCCCCCGATGCGCGTTTCCCGCACTCGAGCATTTAGGGCAATTTCTGACGGTTACGTTAGGTGTTCCACATCGATAACAATGAGTTCTTCTAGGACTTTTACAATCTCTGTTAAAATGTCCCGTTTTCTGACAATTCCAACAGGTAATCTGACGCTGAATTCTTCCAGGAGTGGTAGTATGTCTGAGTTCTTCAATATTCCCTGACGATGAACTTTCAGGAAGTGCTTCGGCTAAATCGGAAACAAAAGCAAAGTCTGGTTCCACGAATCCGAGTCTTTTCCTCGAGGGTGGAACATAATGGTCAGCTCGATACTTCTTGGCTTCAAGCTTCAAACATTCTTTTTCCAGTTCTTCCAATGAATTAACCACAGGTAATTGTGTTGTGTAAAACGGCGCTAAGTT
Organism: Listronotus bonariensis; assembly: GCA_014170235.1. Classification (NCBI taxonomy): domain Eukaryota; kingdom Metazoa; phylum Arthropoda; class Insecta; order Coleoptera; family Curculionidae; genus Listronotus; species Listronotus bonariensis. Next base: position 28,582 of record JACEGR010005615.1, read on the forward strand.
TCTCGAGACAATGTCTAAAATAACTTCCGGCGTTAAAGATCCATAACGACGACATAGAGCTTGCATACTAGACAGATAGTCCACTATACTTTCGGAAGGATCTTGAGTTCGCTCTAATATTTCCTTGAATAACCTAGCACGGTAATCAGGAGGTTCAAAATGACTACAAAGAAGTTTAGAAAGACCTTGCCAGCAGATAAGATTGTAGGTTTTAATTAACAATGAAAATTTAAATTTCCACAATACTGGATACTTACTTATTTTGAAATAAAATACTTTTGTAAAGGAATCTCAAAATTGCTCGGTATTGCAGAAAAAAAAATCTTAATCCTGAACATTTTTTTCCACAAACTTTCGATATTGACAAAAATAAGTGTTGTTTCCTCTTAAGAAAATTTCATAATTTTTAAGATATTTCATATACCTACCACCGAAAACAATTAATATAAGATGGTTGAATTTTTTCGTAAAATTAATAATAGTTTGCCTTATGGTACGAACTTAAGTAGACACACTCTAATCTTGGTTTGTACCTCAACTGGGTCAGTTATTTAGTGTAAAGGCCTTTTTATTTTTCCGCTTTAGTATAATTTTTATCACTATTAATACTTTTTAAACCGGGCATTTGTCTCTCTTACAGTTCAAGGAAATTTTGTAAATATGGAGTGACGCACACAAAAATCCTCTATTGGTTCATTGTGTTTTTACCTCCAGCAAGATATTCATTAAATATATTTTACGTATTTATGTAAAATATTAATGTATATAATATTTTGTTAAAAAATAATTCTTACATAAAGTGTTAATTTGTTTTTATTCATAAATAAAACGACGTAAATAATTTAAAAAATAATTTATTTAAAAAACCAATAATTTTACACAAATGTTGTTTCAATAATTTATATTTATAACACAGGTCACACGTAAAATTAAACCGAATAAAACGCAAAACAAATAAACAGCCACAACAATCACAAAACATCAGCCTTATTGAACATATTGAAAGTCAAGAGTTTTGACATTTATAACAGCCAATAGCAAGCCGAAAAAAGAACCTCTTATGCGCATAACGAGTAATCCCGCTGTTTTAAGTTAACCATCAAAACGGTTAAAGTTCGCAAGATATTTGGCTGATAGTATTGATTCAGACACAAAAATGTTACGTAAAAAGTGCGTACTGAAACAAAAAAATTAAAAATAAATTCATACTTTTAACCAAGCACGTGCTTTTTAACAACTGTAAGCAAGAATAAAATAAAACTTTAAAGAGCTCTTTCGGTCGCTGAACACAATCACAAGTCGCAAGTGTGTGCCATTTTTTAATTGGTAGGGGTAAATCAACTGTTTCTCTCCCCTTGTCCATTCTCTTTGGTAATTTTTAAATCCACAAAACGTAAGTTCCTGATTGCCTGAGCTGCAGGCACAGCAAAACCGACCTTATACATTTTCCGTTATTGCAGATTTCTAATGGAATCCATGATGATAATCACTAAAACACCTGATCCAACGCACACCGTAGATGTAAAATTCATACTACAAGCGAAAATTTACATGTGCTCTCGATTTTTCCTACAATCAACCTGCCCTCCCCCCACCCCGGGCCATTGCCTGGCAACGCCCCTGCGAATAATCATTTTACCTTTAATGTCCGTTTTGCAAGTGAATACACCTTAATTACTTTATTCAAGTGTTTTATTCCTTATCTATCTTAATAAATAATAAGTCTCAGCAAATAAGATTCTACATCCTTGTTTACAGTCGCTTATGACAATTCAAAATTCTCCTCACACAGCATTCGTTTTTGGCCATACTTTTTAGGAATTGCCGAATCGGCTTGCTTTTTTCAGTGTTATTCATTTAGTTCATGTTGGTCGGGAAAGGTTTATTTTATAAAATGGTTTGTCTCTTTTAAAAGCAAATAAAATGGGAGTTTTGAAGTAAAGTATTAACATTGCCTATTTCATCATAAAAGTGTGCGCAAATCATAAACAATAAAAACATGTTTGCACAAGTGAGAAAATATATGCATGTTTGGAAGCCACCGGAGACCATTTCGCGCATATTCCCTATTAGAAAATAAGTAAACCCTTATTTAGTTTTTTTGTTTTTTTTTTACTACAAGTTGTTTTTCATATAAGACTTTTAATACATTTCTTAATCAAAATTAAAAAGTAGTCTTCTTTAATGGTTTACCACTTTCCTGTAATAATGTTTTTTTTTTGTGGTGTACTTATATTATCCAGAGGTAAAATTTGTAATTTTGATTGTTTCTTTGTTTTAAGAGCTAATCTTTGAAAATACTAAACCAATCATGAAAATTCTTTCACAATCAGTAAGCTACACTATTCAGGAGTGCTATAGGCTATATTTTATTATAATTGAACAAAAAGTTTAGAGAAAATTAATCGCATATGTATATGCGATTAATATAATTAACGCCCAACGAAGTGGGAAGAGGTATATTCGCAGATTTTAAAAAAATGTTTAAATGAAAAGAAAAAAAGAACTGAGTGTGTCTGCACAGTGCCCAAAGAGTCACCCATTTTTATATATTAAAGTATTTCCATAACATCCTGTATACAGTGTGTCCCACGATAGGTGTTACAACGGATACATAGTTCAAAAAATTTTTGAATTTTAAATCGATATTTTGGGAAAACTGGTCGCATAGTACAAAACTAATACAATAAATTTTAAAATTTTACTTAGGTTGGTACTATACAGGGCGAGTTATAACTAAAAATATGAAAACTGTCCAAGAGTAAAGTGATAGTATTTTTAAAAATAGAATAAAAATCCAGAAGTAAATGTTGTTAATAGTTAAATTTTTTGCCAAAATCTAAAGCCAAAACATTAAAATAAAGAAATGTTTTTGTCGTTTTTTTTTACAGGCAACACCTAAATACTTGACACAAGGAAGTACATTTTATAAGCAACCTTAAATATCTTTTATTTTCTTTAATATTAAGGGCAGTTGTATTCAGTGTTTAAGTTTTAATGCATAACGTAAATAACTGATAAATACATTTTTTTGTACTTTTATGCCTAAGTTTCAAATTTTGACACGTTGTAGTAAAATATTACATTAATTATTTTTGGACCAAATAAAAATTTAAAAATGTATGGTCCGTTGGTTCTTGTAACACACCTATGCTGAGACATGCTGTATATTTTAAATTTGCTAGATTTAAAGTATGGGGAAGGTTTTTCTGCTGACTTTAGTTGTATGCAACTAGCCATTGAACCTGGAGGGGACCTAGAGGGTCTGGCAAAACACTGGAAGGGACCCGGACGCTGCTAAAACGTTATATGTACACATATTACCTATAGGTATATCTTTTCCTGAGGGGGCATAGTTACGCCTATTATTTATATTTTATATATAAGACTTTAAACTGATGTGTTTTACATGATTTCCTAAGTTTTTAGGTTTAGTTTTCGACTAATATTTTATGAATACTTAAAACCGCGATCTTTAACTTTTGTAACTCTTTAGTCAAAAATACGTGCCACCCGAATGATGATTAACCTTTGTCTAATTATATTTATTATTTTCGCAGGCCAGCGCACATGAGTGATCGAGCCAGTCTTCGCTCGAAATAACGAATTTTGCGAACGGTTTTGGTTATAGTTTGGGCCGGACATAATTCATTCTTAAGGCAATGCCGCGAAGTAAACAAAAAATAATAAAGTAAGCAAACCTTTTCGAAACCACATAGCCTCTGACAAATTCTGATTACATTTTTTTTAGACAAATAAAAAACAGTGTCAAAAAATCTATTACGTACTTAAAAAATCCTCTTATTTTGTCTCTGTCTTTGCGTTATTGCTTTTTAAAAAAATTATGCCTAGCTCAACCTATACAAGGCGGGTTGTCGGTAGCATCGAGTACCAAGGCATAAATAACTCGAGTGCTTGACTACCCAAATCATTAATTGATCATTTAAATTGCTTAAGTACCAAGTACTCGGTTTTTGTAAATCATTCGGTTATACCCAACACTAATAAAAATATAATTTGGGTAAATTTATAATAAAATTGCAAGCACTGACCACTGGACGCGTGCGATTGTGCGTTGTTTCGCTCCTTGACAGTTGGACGCTGCACATGGTGTTTGGAGATCGTTAACATAAGTTAATAAAAAATAACAAGTAACACAAAATTTACTTGTTTTAGGCGTTTATATTATCCCCGGACGAAAACATCCAATTATGGTACTTAACGGTTACGAATATAACCTGGAACAAAAAACAGTGGATAAAAGCTTTTGGGCTTGCAAGATGAAGAAAAATAAATGTAAAGCAAGAATACAAACTCAAGGAAAAACAGTCACGGTAACTGCTGCAGATCATACACATCTTCCAACTTTTGATCCACGGAAAAAGTCCTCAGTGTCGAAATTGGAGGACGTGTTTATCAATTACGGGATTTAGATACCAATAGCACAACTAAAATATTACAAAATAATTTATTAGATATAAGCATTTAATTGTATAGTCATTAGGGTAAAATATTTTTTTAATTCATTTTTGTACAGTCTTTAAAATGTGCCTCTAGATACACTAAAAATCCAAGAATACATTTTTTACTTAATGCTTATAGCCCAATCGTATTATGTATTTTTTAATATAACCTAATTTTTATGTCTGAAAATTTCCTTAACTGTTTAAAAACTTCCAGCCTATAGCTATTTCTTCATTAAATTGAGCTCGCTGGTAATAATAGCATTCGGCAATGTTTATGGTAGTACTGACGATAACTTGCTTTGTGAGAGGATATTGGATGTTATCTTAAAAGAATTCTTAATGCACAATAAATAAAATGCAGGTAGGGAAAGCTAGAGTGTATCAACGCGAGGCATGTAGGACTCTATTAGCTAAAATACAGATACTAGAAGTATTCTTTGATGGTCGAAAATATAGCATCATTATAGTAGGAGAGCCCACAATGCTAAATGGGGATTTGCTCGAGCAAAGAGACCTATTGCGGGATGCAAAGCTTAGATGATAAGAAGAAAAAAATGTTATATAATGTATACATTTTTATCGGTGGGGGGACGGGCTATGGATTTTTAAATATGTCAAAAAAATATTGTTATTATTTTGGCTCGTGGAAATCGTTTGGAATGTATCGGATTATATATTTTTCGTTATCCTTTAAAACTGTCAAAATGACTTTTTCTTTGTAGCCCTCTGTTTTCTTTACGCTATTCTCACATTGTCAGATTGGTAGAATATACCCTGTTTAGCATGTAATTAACTCACCTTTTCTTAATCTGACGCGCTCAATAATTTCTGATGGATTGTTTTTATATCGGTCCTGTATACTGTTCTCATATTTAGTGGATGTAATTAAATAGGTACAAGGTATCCTCCGTTATATTAATCTGCCGCGCTATATAAATCCGGAAATCCCCTCTTAGACTCCCCTACCATTAACTGCGACATAGAATTTTAAAAAAAAGCATTATGGAAAAACGTTGTGTTAATGAATAGAAAATACTTAAATTTTTATAGTATTTATCATATTTTAGTCTTCGGGGATCCTCACGTAATGAAAGTTTATGAAAATGGAATAGAAAAAAATCTTCATCTTAAAGGACGTTTAACTTTCTGTTAAAGTAAACAGATATTTTACGTTTTCTTCCAAAATCCACAGCAGTTTCATCTGATCTAACTGCTATCAAATCGGATAGTCAAATATTTCTTTAGAAAAAAGTTTTAAATGGAAAAAGAACTGTCGGTCTCTGATGTAATTGGTAAATAAAGTGCACCTAAACCAGTATTTTTTTTACAATGCGTTTTTTTCATACCTTTATCGCAAATAGTGGTGCAATATTTTTTAACACAAAGCTTTGCGCGAAGATACTCTAGCTAACCAATTACTTTAAAGATTTTTAAATTAACTTGAAAAAAGCAATAAAATTTAGATATTTAGCAGCATTTCAGAGCCAATAAGGAACCTAAAGATTAAAAACTTAAGGGGTCAGATTTTAATAAGAGTTTTTGTATATCCAAGAGCCCATATTGAAGACTGTATAAAAATAATTTAAAAAAAATAACTTTTCGTTCCAGCTTAATAGTCATGTTTGTATTCTAAGTACAATTAGTTAAATACATACATTCCAGCCAACAAAAAACATTCTTTTATTTGTAAACTGTAGTAAGAAAAAGTAAGTACCTACATATGAAATAAAATTATCAAGGTGGGAAATTTCAAGATTGACTTTGTGACAAAAGAACTGAAAGCTATAATCATAATTAGTAGTTAATACTGTCAATTAGCTTGTAATTAAAAAGTAGCCTGAATAAGCAAGCCTAGAACTTAGTACTTTACTAGTAATTTACTTTTTTTTAACAGAACTTTTCTTTTAAGCAGTCACTTCGGAAACGTTTATCTAAATTTAATAAAATATTAAAAATATTTCTGCATATACATGGTGTCTCTGAAAGGTGCGAAAAAAGCTACCACAGATTTCTAAGGCCAAAATATTACGATCTAACCCAACTTACCTCAGTCAAAAAGTGGATGGTTTCGGAGATACAGGGTCTCAAAAATGTATTCTAGTTTTAGATTTCTTTTTTAATTATTTTGTTAATAATAGGTTTATTTTTATAATATTTGGCTTAAAGGGGTTTTGGAAGGTGAGAAATAAGAATTTGCTAACAATTTCATTGTTAACTTTAGAGGGCGCCACCTACGGTGTCTTGCACAAATTAAAAACATATTAACTTTTTTAAACTTTTTTAAGACACTTTAAATATATTTTTTTTAGAAAAATATTTTTATTCAACATATTTTACATAAAAAGGTATACTTGGTAAATGTTGATTTAGGCAGCCGTTCTTGAGATATCTGGATTTTACAAAATCACTTTCTGTATGGTGAGGTCTAAGCTATACAGATTTATTAGAATTTAATGCTTATTCTTTAAATTATAAACCCTTACGTGATTTTAAAAAGAAAAGTTCATAAAAACCTATGCTCTAAATGGCTTAACTTTTGAGATACAGAGTAAAAGCAAAGCTTATTTTTTTAAATTTACCACCCTGTATCTCAAAAATAAGTCTTTTAGGACATAGGTTTATGAACTTTTGTTCCTAAACTCACCTAGGGATTTACGCTTAGCATCTAATTCTATAACACTAGTATATCTTAGACCTGGCTGTACAGGAAATTATTTTTTAAATCCTCAAATTATTTAATTCTCAAAAACAGTTGCCTAAATCAACTTTTATCAAGTATACCTTTATTATGTGGAATATGTTAAAGAATAAGGATTTATATTTAAAAGTTACATACAGAGTGGTTCAAAAAAGGTAGTTCGTTTTTAATTTGTTCAAGATAGCGCAGGTGGCACCCCCTAAAGTTAACAATTAAATTGATAGCATAGTTTTATTTTTCACCTTCCAAAATCTTTTGTAGCATACTATTGTGACAATAAACCCATTATTGCCAAAATTATTTATATAAAACTAAAACCAAAATAAATGTTTAACTTCCTGTATCTCCGAAATCATCCACTTTTTACGAAGGTAAGTTAGGTTAGATCGTCATATTTTAGCCTCAGGAATCTGTGGTACCTTTTTTCCGCACCTTTTAGAGGCACCCTGTATATATTTTTTTCAGTTAGGCTTTTTCAATCGGTCAATATAATTTAATGATAACTTTAAAAATTTATAAATTATGGACACAAAATCCCTTAAAAGCATAATATACAAGGAAAAGAAAAAAGTTACTTTATATATGTGGACAATTAAATCAATACGAAAATATTGGCAACATTTATAATTTTACATGCACTAAATTAGAATATTCATACATTTTGTCCTACCCTATATAGTATCACCAAAATTACCATTAAATTAATTTTTTAAAAGCTTTAAGAAAATACCACATTATGTGTATCTAACTTTATTAGATTCGGAAATACGGCTATCTAAATGAGGTATTTAAGTAATTTTCAAAGTACAGCCATTTTGTAGTAGGTAAAGGTATTGAGTTTATATTCCGAGGTTATAAAGTACTCGTCAAAAGCTTTAAAATGGTTTGCCACAAGACCCACCTTTCCATTTAATTTTTCTTTTCAAAATGCCCAGCTGTCAGTTTGATATTTATATCTGTCAATTCCTGTCTAAAATTTGGTTTATGTTGTCTCACTAAAGTCCTCAAATTTTCATGAAAAATACCAAACAATTCAGAACTTAGGAGGGGGTCCTGAGTTTAGACAAGCACTGTATTATTTGGGCTCAATCACAAGGGCGATCACTGAATGATGGATAAATGTCCGGACAACAAATCTTTGCATAATTCTATGTAAAAATTAGGATTTTTTTAAATAATTGCTCTAAAATCTAGTAAATTATAAAAAAAAGTGCTAGTCATAAGTACTAGAAATTGTTTAAGATTGATAAATTAATATATTTTTTGAATCTTTCTTTTTACAGATTGTACTTTGGGACGCGTTCACGAAATGATTGTTTGTGTATATAATTTTAACATATAACGCATTTTTAAAGTATATTATGTAGTGTCGAAAATAAAATAATTTTAATGTTTTGCTATATTTACTTGGTTAATTTTTATAACTTTGATATAATTTATTTACTTTCGAAACCAATTTCCAACCTTGGTGATTTTGAACCATATGTAAAATGTCTAGCTTATAAAATAAAGTAAAAGAGTAATGTATAGAAAAGAGAAACATGTATAAACTGTTTTGGGTTAACATAAATTAAACTACCTGCTGTTAATTCGAAAAAAACTAGTCTTTCGGAATTGTTAGCATTTAAACTTTATTTTTGCATCGAACTTTATTTTAAAACTCAACCTAAAATTGCAATTTTAATATCATCAGGTCTATTCTCCAATTTTACATTAGAATGCTGTATACGTGATCAACGTATTCGCATAAAAAATGAGCTTTGTTAGGTGAGATTATATGAATGTCGAATGCGTCACTGGGTATTCGAGATTCGAGAATTGCTGGCCAGAACCTATTTTTTTAAGCTTAGAAAATTTGACAAGGTAAATTCAAAAATTATCTTTTTAATAACCTTTAAACAAGAATATAATTAGGTTTATAAGTTTTTTTCTTTATGGAACTATAACTTTTTTATAATATATATTATTTTAGAGACTATTCATTTTGTATTTAAAAGAAAATTGCCAATGCTTGTCCTACGTGGCTATGAATACAGAATAAAACGTCGTACAGAAAAGAAAACTATTTGGACTTGCAACAAAGAAGATTCCAAAAAATGTAGAGCTAGAATATTTACTTACGGCAACACAGTATATGCTAAGGTTACTGATCATTCACATCGTCCTACATTTACTGGAGAATTAACTATTTTAAAGTCGCAACAAGTTCATATTGTTTATCAAGACATTGAAGAAAGCTGTGAAATTGCTAATTTGTAAAAATATAACTCAAAACTTGCAATAGTAGAAGTACAAAATTGTAATACCTGTAGGTATTACGTGTACGAGTTACCAAATAATTTTCAAAGACGGAGGTAACAAATCCCATAAATTTCAAAACCTACAGGGTGTTTCACAACTTATCCGACAAATTTTAAGGGCTAATTCTACAACAAAAAATAAGAAAAAAACTTCATAGGCACATATCGTCAGTATAAAGGTAAAAGTCACTAAGTAACGCAAAAATTAGTTAAGCATATCCAAGTTACTTGCGGTAATGGCTCTATCATATGAACAACTCAAAACTGCCATGCATGTTTGACTTCTAAAGCCCTTAAGTAAAATATAAAATTTCACTAATTGCAAGAAAAAAAATTGTGGTAAAAGTAAAACTCCCTTAGTAACTTAAAACGTAAATAAATAATATTCCGTAGTTGTCACTTAGTAAGTTTTTTGGATGCAAAAGTCCACACAGGATATTAATCGCGGGTGTATTAGGTCAAACCATTAATTTAGTTTTAAGTTCAGTGAGCTAACAATTCTTTTTATAGTTTTTATGTACAGTTATATTACTATATTTATGCACTATATGGTAAAATTACTAGGTTACAAAAGAGGTAAAATTCACTAAGTACGAAAACTGTTATTTCGGACGTTATTTGGATATTTTTTTTTAATTAAAATCCATTACTTTTGATAGCAATATAAGACATGATAGCAATGGCTATCCTTTTTTAAAGCTAATTTTATATAAAATTGCTGATATCTCCAAGATATACAATTTTTAGTTAGTTTTACCTTTATGTTGACGATATATTCTAAATGTCTTAGTTTTTAACTACAGGTGTTAAAAATTATTATTTTTTTATAATAAGTGCTATACCGATTCAGATATTTTTTGGCATACAAGAAAAATCATTTTTACCAGTATCGCCCATGGGAGAGGTTTAAGGAAAATATTTTTTTATAAAAAGTGGTACTGGCATTTTTTTAATTAAAAGGATTTTTAAAATTTCCATATACTTTTGAACAACTTTGATTTTTTTGCCTTTTTTTAATTGATGTACGGTTTTTGCGTAAACAAATAGAAATCATTTCTCGGCATGGTCAAATCCCTATCTAATTCAAAGGTGATTTTTTACTGTAAAATTTAATATTATCGATCACATCGCTTCAAAAAAAAGTCACAAACTAAAGCAAAATTTAAAAACAAAATAATTTAATTTTTAAAAAATGCAGTGGCGTACCATTTTTTATTAAAAATGTCTACCTTAAACGTCTCTTGGACGACACTGGTAATTTTTTTCTTGTACGGCAAAAAATGTCTTCTAGTGAATAGGAGGCGCCCCCAAATTTTAAAAAATATGTGAGATCGTATAAAAGCTATAAAAGAAAACAATAATTTTTAAACATTTTTGAGACCGTTGTTTTTAACTAAGACGTTTAGGATATATAATGTTTATATGAAGTTTCGTATAAGTTTTTATCGTGGAATTAGCCCATGCGCTGTTAATGCCTTTTGTTGATCACTTTTATCATACATTCGGTTAATTGGGGGCCTAGTTTTAAAGTGTGCAATCTCCATTTACAATTTTTAATACAACAGTGCCAATGATTATATTTTTTATGAATTTAAATTAGTCACATGTTGGAGTATGACTACATTTATTATTACATGCCGTTTAGAACCTTGAAAAGTTTCATGGCCTGCTGAGATATTTGGCAAAAACGAAAATTTGACTATATCGATTTTATTTTTTCTGACTTTATTTGAAGAGATATAAAAAACTAATAACACTTTTTCATTGGCACTTTTTAGCTACTACATGATGGTATTTTTAGATTTTATACCCGACGTTTCGTTTTCAAGAAACCATCATCAACTTTATTTTTTTATATGCCTCAAAAAAAAGTACCCTCTGTATCTGATCCCATTTTTATTACAAATTCAACGATGTATCACATGTCATATTTTAATTTTTAGTTAAAAGAAAAATTGCATTTTTCTATTTTTTAAGTTATTTTTAAGTAGGCCTTGCAAACAAATGCTTGGACGTTAATACCTGTTACCGCATCTGCAACATAATTAATTATCATTATAAAATAGTATTTGTCGTTATTTCCCTGTTTGTCAAGTTGTTGTTTTTAGAGCAATTGTTCTTATTGTTACTGTTGTCTTTATACGCAATACGCATTACTAGGCTCAACAAAATCCGCGTGTTAAGAAAATATCGAAACATCAAGAACGTTTTGGGTTTAATATGTGGTGTGGAATTTTAGGAACTAAAATACCAGGCCCATGTATTTACCATAATTCATTAACTGCAGAAATTATACCGTCATTTATTTTTGGAGCACAAAATGTAGCATGTTAGCATGTCAAACTTATCTTCATGGCTATAATGGCCATCCTGTATATTCGACCGTAATAATACAATAAGATATTAGTTATTCACCAATAAACAATAATAGGGACAACAGTAACAATAAGAATAATTGCTCTAAAAACAACAACTCGACAAGCAGGGTAATAAGGACAAATACTATTTTATAATGATATTAAATTATGTTACAGATACGGTAACAGGTATTAACATCCAAGCATTTGCAAGGCCTACTTAAAAATAACTTTTTAAAAATAGAAAAATGCAATTTTTCTTTTAAATGAAAATTAAAATATGACATGTTATACATCGTTGAATTTGTAATAAAAAATGGGATCAGATACAGAGGGTACTTTTTTTCGAGCCATATAAAAAAATAAAGTTGATGATGGTTTCTTGAAAACGAGACGTCGGGTATAAAATCTAAAAATACCATCATGTATTTGCTAAAAAGTGGCAATGAAAAGTGTTATTACTTTTTTATATCTATTCAAATAAAGTCAGAAAAAAATAAAATCGATATAGTAAAATTTTCGTTTTTGCCAAATATCTTAGCAGGCCATGAAAAGTTTTTAAACGGCATGTAAATAAGCTTTAAAAAACACAACTTTTTTCTAATTTAACCTAAACTGTATCTCCAATAGGTACTCAGACTCCCATGCTATATATATATATATATATATATATATATATATATATATATATATATATATACACAGGGTGTTCAGTTAAGGGCGTACACTATCTATATCTCAAGAACCCTTGACCTCAGCCAATTGGCAAAAAAAATTATAACAAAAATGGCAACGAGGAATCGTCCAAAAATATTTTTAACTTTGCAATGTGGCCGTAAGAGGGCGCAACTGTCAAAATAATAATACAAATTTAAAATTAAACCAAAATTTCCAAATTAAGATATAAGTTTGATAACGCCATTGGAAAGCTGAGTAAATTTTCTATGAATTCGGCTTAAACCAAATTTTAATTGGATCAATAATAAGGATGGGGAAAACAAATGAATGTTGTCATATTTAAATCGCTATATCTTGAAAACTTCTTAACTAATTTTAATGAACAAGGTGTCATATGAAAGAATATTTTCATCTCTTTTAATAAACTTTTACAGTGACATAAGTTAGTTTTAAAAAAATAAGTTAGATGGCGCTGTTCGCTGTTGTTAGAGTTTTCCTCAATTTTTTCTAAAATATCAAATGGATCGGTATGCTTTACCTTACAAATTGTAAGAGTGAACAATAAAATCTACATTTCGGCGAAAACCGCATTTCGATATCTTTATTCATTTCGGAGTTATTGCCAAATAACTGGTGATAATAGAAGCAAAAACAAAAAAACGAGTTTATTTTATTTTTATTGTGTAAATTTCTTAACCAATTTTAATTAACAACATGTCAATATGAAAGACAATTTACAACAGACAACAGGTAACAAAAACAAAATTCTGAGAAAAATTGGGCACTTATTTGATGTGTTCGAAATGCTTTCCATCATTCTGAATACAGCGGTGCAGCCTTTGTTGTGTTGACGATACAGCAGTTTCAATTTCCGCCACGGAGATGCTGTTTATAGCCATTCTAATTCTCTCGATCATATTTTCTCGTGTTGTTGGTCGAGTTTTGTAAACAAGATCTTTTATTCTACCCCATAAATAAAAATCGAGACAAGTTAAGTCCGGAGACCTAGCTGGCCAAGGAAATAAACTTCCTCTTCCAATCCACCGGAAAGGGAATTGCTGGTCAAGGAAGTGACGCACCTGGTTTGCAAATGGGCAGGACACCCATCGTGTTGAAACCATAAATTTCTTCTTGTCGCGAGGGTCACGTTTTCTAATAACTGTGGCATATCATCAATTAAAAACTGAAGGTATAATTCACCATTTAGAGCTCTATCAAAGATAAAAGGGCCGATAATCTTTCCTTCAACAATTCCGCACCATACATTCACTGTCCAACGATGTTGATGGTCAACTTCACGCATCCAGTGAGGATTATTATCACTCCAGTAATGCATGTTGTGTAGCGGTTAACTGTACCATTGCTGGTAAATGAGGCTTCATCCGTCCATAGCACTTATCCAAAAAACGACGATCGTCCCTTATCATGTTAAGAAGCCAATGACAATAATATAAGCGGTTGTCGAAATCCGTGTCCAAAGCCTGTGCAAACAATAGATATGGGATGGCCGTGTTAAAAATCCGTCAATATTTTGCTATGAATGGAACCAACTGGAAAGTCCTAAATCCCTGGAAATTTCAAGTGAATACTAGCATGTGATCAAACATTGATATAAGCTAAAAACGTTTATGATATTCGTCTCATTTCTGACCTGCGATAAATCTTCTTATTTGGAGCCTGAATGGTTGGACTCTGCCCGTTTCTCTAAGTCGCCTTGCTAAACGAGTAAACACGCCTGAATGATGCGCCTGATTAGGTACTGCAAAGCATACTTTGAAGCCTGGCTGCATTTTGAAACACCGCCAAAATACACACGTAACATATGAAATGCTTCTTCATTTGTGTGCGGCATTTTTACTTTAATAAAGGCGGAAATAAGAAGAAATAAATCAGCCTCTTTGACAAGACAACAAATCAACAAATGATTAGTTACATTGCTTTTATTGCCATGACAACTAGACGCACAGCCTTTGTATTGTTTTTCTCCATGGCTGGCTGTGACAGAACAAGAAGGCAAATAAAAATAAGAACGCATTACCTCGTGGTTCGATATTAGTTACAATTAGTTCAAGTCAGTTAAATTTTTTTTAATCTGGATATTAAGCAGACCTTTTATATGCTATAATTAAATCCATATTTCATTTATTTGTTAGATACTAACTACATTAAACTCGTTTTTTTGTTTTTGCTTATTATCACCAGTTATTTCATGTAATAACTCCAAAACGAATAAAGATATCGATAGCGTGCCTTCGCTTCTCGAAATGAAGATTCTTATTATTCACTCTTACACCTAGGTAAAGCATACTGATCCATTTGATATTTAGAAAATTGAGGAAAACTGTAACAACAGCGAAACAGCGCCATCTAACTTATTTTTTTTAAACTAACTTATGTCACTGTAAAAGTTTATTAAAAGAAATGAAAATATTCTTTCATATGACACCTTGTTCATTAAAATTGGTTAGCAGTTTTCAAGATATAAAGGATTTAAATAGACAACATTCATTTGTTTTCCCCATCCTTATTATTGATCCAATTAAATTTGTTTAAGCCGAATTCAGGTACCTACTCAGCTTTCCCAATGGCGTTATCAAACTTATATCTTAATTTGAAATTTTGGTCTAATTTTAAATTTTGTATTATTATTTTCGACAGTCAGGCCCCTCTTATTTAGCCACATTGCAGTTAAAAATATTTTGGACGATTCCTCGTTGCCATTCTTAGTTATAATTTTTTTTGCCAATTGGCTGAGGTCAAGGGTTCTCCTTGAGATATAGATAGTGTACACCCTAACTGAACACCCTGTATATATATAGATATATATATATATATATTCATCTATTATCTTTAATCAGAAAATAAGAAACAAATAAACATTAAAAACCCAACAAAAGAAAAAGTAAGCCATTGTTTAAATGGAACACCCTGTATATTATATCATTATCAAAAATGTCTTTTAAAAAGTTTACAAAAATACTACATTTGATATAACTAGCTTTAATAGTTTTTGAAATATGACCAGTTAAATCTGAAAAATAGTAGATGTAATTTTTATTATACACCTTTTTTTATTTTCTGTTTTCTTGGACTTAAAATTTCTGTAATATTCTTTTAATCAAAAATTCTCGCGCCTTAAAGTCCTAAATAAAAACCCTTGTCAAATTTTGTTTTTAACAAGTCACACATATATTTTCTGAATATTGACGTTTTTGCGAATTAGCCTTTATCAGAATGTTATGTCTTTAAAACATAAATTCCTTTTAACCCACCCAAAATTTGACAAGAATTTCTTGTTAGCTAGAAAAAGGACTTTTATGCCCAAGAATTTTTGAATTAAAGAATTTTTATTATACCTACCTACACCATTAAGGTGAAACTGTAGATGTAATAGAAATTATACCCAGATTTAAATGGCAACTATTAAACATAGATTTATCGAATGTAGTTATTTCGTAAATTTTTATTGGTGATATAATATACAGGGTGTCTCATTTAAAAACTTTACCTCTTCATTTCTCTAGAGTTTTTGATGTTGTATTTGTTTCTTTATGTATGCTATAGATGAAAAAGTATAAAACTTTTATACAGGGCATTTTTTCTATTCTTCTTGGTTATAGTTAAAAGTAGATAGCAAAATATAAATAAAAACCCTGTAGACTTTAAAACTAGGCCCCTCAATTAACATGTTTAAATGGATACTTTAAATAAAGGCTGCTCAACCTTTTAACAGTAGGGCCAAATGGAACATTAAGGCGGGCAACTGACAATTTCTATTTCAGTTAAGTACTATCAGGACATGCGCGATACCCTTAATATTAGGTTTATTTTTGTAAGAAAATATCAACTATTAAAACAAAGAGCATCCTATGCTAAATAATTAACCAGAAACAAAATTAAACCTAAGTACTATGTATCTTTTCAAGTTTAAGTTGTTGTTTGTTTGTTGTTTTATTACAATCAATTTAATACCAGCCATTGTTACTTATTTAATAATTTTCCTATGTTAGGCGTCAAATGTGAAGGTTACAGTAACAACAAATCACAAATATGTTGCTTAATTAATGATGTGCGATGTTTATTTTTTACATAATTAACGTCTGAAAAAACTGTAAGCGAGATTTATCAATTGGGTGGATACCTGAGGACGTATTTGCGCGGGTCATTTTATATAGTTGGCGGGCCATGGAATGGCAGTGGGTTTATGCAGGCTTGCTATAGATGATCCGTTCGCCCAACCTGTCTATTGAGCAAGAAGCAAAGCCCTGTTAAAAAAGTAAACCATTCGGTTCTTATAAATCATTTATGCAATTCATATTAAATTTTAAGACAAGATTCTTAAATAATGTAGTGCTGTCATTGTTATTAAAAAGAAATTTAAGTGTTAAATTTAAATATTTAATTAACTAGAAATGTTTCTACTTATAATGTAAAAAAAATTGAATATCTTGCGTCATATATCTTAAAAGATTAAATTACAAAATGTGTGTTATTTATTAAAGAAATAAGAATGGAATATTTTTAATTGTTGAAGCAAAATAGGTTTTTTTGTTTTTCTTTCATACTTTCATACATTCTAAGCAAAAAATATTTTTAAGGCAGAAATACTGACAGTACTTGTTTTTTTTTAATAGTCACCATTTTAGAAATACACAACACGGTTTAATAATACATGACTAAAAAATTTTAAAAAAGTTTGCACTTGAATTTAAAATAAAAGAGTTGATGACACTTTTGTTTAAACCAAAAGTAATTTTGAAATTGTAATATTGCACACAAATATTGATTTATGTTTTTATTATATTGTAAAATTTAAAATGGTTTCTTAAAAAATCAAGAAAAAAATGGGGATTTACAACGTATGGTGTCGACCACTATACAGGGTGTTTTAAAACTAATAAGAAAAACAAAGAAGCTGATTTCTTGTTTAATATAATGGGTAGTGTTTTGTATAAACATAGGTTCAATTATTTAAAAATGGAAAAAATAAAAAATAGCATTTTTATTTGTGATAAAGCACTAATATAAACGTGTGTAGCAGCAGACCACTTAATTTTTTTACCCTTCTTATTTTTATTATTTTGTTATTTTAAAGTGGTTTGTTTATTAAAAAAACACAGGAGACGAAAAAGTTTTTTAATATTTCAAGCCATTAAATTTTTTTTCAGTCGTTGCGTAAGTTTTTATGTAAGTTTGGTTGGCAAAAATAAGGGCATATACTATTTTAGCCTGTTCTGCAAGTTCTTAAAATGTGTAAAAATAGGCAAAAATTTTGTTTTCGCAGAAAAATATAATATTCCTATAAAATTTTATTGTTCTTTAGCTTTTCGTTTTTAAAATAAAAACTTAAGAATTGACTTTTGCATGTTTATACAGTAAACTAACCCTTATTTTAAATAAAAATCACCTTTCCAATTTTTGCCCATAAGCATTTGCTGCTCACCCTTTATATTGTTCTGCCGGGTATCACCCAAATTAAAAAGCTGGCGCCGCCACTGTATTTTTAAAACATTGGCATACTGTGTATGTGTATCACTACAATATTTTGACGATGCGCTTTAATTTGCTAATGTTATTTTCTGGTTAAAAAATTACTTTAGCCTTTTTCAAACCTTTTGATTTCTATGAGTGTTACCATCGACTGACAAACTGGGGACGCCAGTATTTTTAAAAATTTTGAGTCATATATTACAAAAAAATATATAGAGTAAGCCATATAGGTTTAATAAGGTTTTTTATATATCCTGACCATATTAAAAACTTAACTTTGACTGTTTTTAAAAACGACCTTCAATTCGATATTGCCTTTTAAAATGGTGTGACAAAAGTATTTTTTTAACAAGCATTAGAAAATCATGATATACAATTTGATTAACCATAATAATGTCCAGAGGGTTATGATTTTCAGACAACAAATTATATCTTTCCATATGTTTTACTCCTGATTGATGCCTTTCGATGGTGAGTAGGTTAGTTTATTACGTATGTTGCCAAAAAATTTTTAAGCAACTTGTATTCTTAATAAAAAATAAAATATTAACAACGCGTATTTATTTTTCAATTAAAAACCTGTTATTTTTAACACGCTTTTATTAACTTGGGTTGTAACTATCTATCAATCTATCCATCTGGCTGCCTATGTAACGGAATCTTGAGCCTAATTTTAACCAACTTCCAGCTATTCGATTTCGGAAACTCTTGCACACGTATTAAGGAAACATGACACTGCAATAATCTGCAAACAGTATCCCTTTATCTTTTTTGATCGCCATGGAAAAAAATTCCATTATATTATAAAAACAACACCTAGGATGCCATCTGTTGGCAAACATTTCAAACTTTGCTATTAAATGAAGAAGACATTTTTAGTTTTTACACAATTGTTGGGTTGCACCATTGGTGTTCAATTTTTATGAACAATAAAAAATTAATAAGTTCTTTACACAATTGCTGGTTGCACCATTGGTGTTCATTTATGAACAATAACAGTTAATAAATGCCGTTAACACGCTTTTTTATTAACTTTTGGGTTGTAACTATCTGGCTATGTAACGGAATCTTTGAGCCTAATTTTAACCAACTTCCAGCTAGTTTCCTGATTTCTTTGAAACTTTGGTGTATCACTCGGTATTCTGAAACATGACAATGCAATAATCTGCAAAACAGTATCCCGTTATCTTTTGATCGCCAGGAAAAAATTCCATTATATTATAAAACAACACCTAGGTTGCCATCTGTTGGCAAACATTTCAAACTTTGCTATTAAATGAAGAAGAAATTCTTTTTTAGTGGTTAAAATATATTGGCAACGGTCCAAACATTGCCTGGATTACAATCTGTTGGCAAAATTTCAAACTTTGCTACTTAATGAAGAAGAAATTTTAGTGAGTTGCAATCTGTTGGAAAAATTTAAAATTTGCCACTCTTTGTTCATTAAAAAATTTTTCGCCATTTTGTCAAGAGTAGTGCAAACTAAAAAAATGAAAATAATTAATAGTTTAAAAAAACTAAAAAACACGCTTTATATGCAAATCGAACTAAAATTAGAAAATAATTTTTCATTAAAAATATTGTCATTTCATAGTAAAAGCGTGGGTGATAAATATATTAAATGTTATAATTATTATATTTAAAATATCTATGATGGAAAAGTTATGGTAAAATAGTAAAATGCACCCCCACGCTTTTTACTATGAAATGACAATATTTTTTTTAATGAAAAATCTTCTATTTCTAATTCTTAGCTGGCTTAATATAAAAGCGTGTTTTTAGTTTTAAACTATTAATTATTAAATACGATAATTATTGCATTACCAGATTTACCATTATTAATCGCATGATAACCGACTGTACAATATACAGTTTAATTGTTAAACCAAAGAATACCAATCCATAGAACCCCACAAGTGAGATTTCAGCGTACCCTAAAAAATTTTAGTACCTACCGCGACCAACAGATGGCGAAAATAGTACGATTTCTCTTTGCTAATACGATTACCATCAGAAATTAATAGCAGTCGCTGACGAGCAGTCGGCCCGATCAGTTAGAGTGAGGATATACGCAAAATTTAATAAAAATAAAATCCCGATAAATGGTAGTATCCATAAGATTATTAAATTTATGATTTCAGAATAGGATATATCGATGGGTTTTTGACAAAACATCGTAAGCGACATTCGTCAGTTTTACGGGAAACGTTTTTTTTTCTTTGGCTTTATTTCAGATGAAGATATGTGCTATATTGGTTCTGATTCATTTAATTAATGGTAGTGATTTGGGTACACGCCAAAAAATAAATTAATAGTACCAAAAAACCAAAAAAAAATAAAGCAAGTAAATAGAGAACTAAAAATCGACGTTTTGGTGGCAAGTCTGCCACCGTTGTCAAGATAAATTAGAATTTTAAAATTTTTAGCTTTTTTTGGGGATTCTGAAAATTTTTACATTAAATGTTAAATATGTTTGTTTTGTAATTCAAATTAAAAAGAAATCTAAAATAAAAACATTCAGATCTCGGTTTTTCTTTAAAAATAACGCGATGGGGAGAAAAATCGTTTCCCGTAAAATTGGCGAATGTCGCTTACGATGTTTTGTAAAAACGCATCGATATATCCTATTCTGAAATAATAAATTTAATAATCTTATGGATACTGGGTCTATTTATAGGGATTTTATTTTTATTAATTTTGCGTATATCCTCACTCTAACTGATCGAGCCGACTGCTCGTCAGCGACTGCTATCAATTTCTGATGGTAATCGTATTAGCAAAGCGACATCGTACTACTTTCGCCATCTGTTGGTCGCGGTAGGTACTAAAAATTTTTAGGGTACGCTGAAATCTCACTTGGATTGATTTTCTTTGGTTAAACTAACGGTTTTAAATCAACGATAACGATGGTGTTTATCAATAAAACAGAATAACGCTGTTTGTCAAAGATTAGTTAATACAATAAACAAATAAAACTATGATGTTTATTATGATTTTCCAAATATTGCAAAACAATGTAGATTATTTTTCAAGACATTCAAAATCTTGTCACCTGCAACTCATTTTAATTCATTTTAAGTTGTCCTATCTTAATCACAGTATACTACGCATTAATATGATCTATGATCTAAACTTTACACTAAGGCACTCCGCATATGGGTCGGTGAAACAGCGACGAAACCGAGATTCGACGATCTTTCGACAGTATGTACGCATATATTCATGTTTGAAGTGGCGACAACCGTACAGAGAAGAGCATACGTTTAATGGTCAATTTTACTATATTCTCAGCCAATGAAAACATATGTCGATCGGAGTGCGCCGATGTGCCCTGCACCCGACCGCGACGGTGTAAAAACTACCCCTTTGGATTATCCCACCACGTCAAAGAGTGTCATAATGGAGCTTCATAAAACAAGTTCCCTAAAAGCCATACAGACAAAAAAGAAAGTATTTTTTACCTGATGGGTTGACTTGTTTTCCTATTTCATTTCAAGCTCTTTCTGTGTAATATTTCCTTTAAAAGTATAAAGTATTATAAAGTACGGGCCTTTGTAAAACCTCATTCACAAATCTAATATTAAACACATCTATCTTTGGTACATAAAATTTCTTGACGTTAAACTAACTTTTCTGTGTAAAAACTAGTCACAATCACAATTTGAATCACATACTGTAAACAAAATACAAAACGGTTCTGTATTGCATTTGTTTACTAAAGGACGCGGATTGCTGAGATGCTAATATGCTTACGTGCTGTCAATGCCTGTAAAAATTGCGTTTGCGTCGCTGTTTTACCGACCCATGTGCGGAAAGCCTAAGGCTTACTAAAGCTTATTTACATGCTCTTGTGACGCGAGTTTAAAAGTAAGTATTTTAGTGTATAAATTCATGGTTTAAAAACTTTTAAGGCCGATTGATAAACTTGGCGCTAGCGTTGACGACGGCCTTGGTGCAAATGTTTGATGTTAAAAAGATATTTTGTGACCAGTCTTTCATTAAATTGCATAGAATTGCCTTGATGCTTAACTTGGCGTTGGATAAAAATAAGGTTCACAGTTTGCCCTCGTCTTTGACGTGTTAGCAAGTTGGAAGGGTGTCCCCACTGAGCGTTCACATAGAATTGTGAATGGAGGATGTGTTTGGTGCCCCAAGGAAGATAGGAAACTCACGCTAAATTGAAAAAGCATCTTTCTTTTGAAGTTAGGCGCTGTGAGCGAATATTTCTATAACCTGATGTTTTTTCGTTTGGTGTTTTGGCACAGGTATTGCCCAAATGGCGGTTAATGGAGGCTCGCGCTGCGGGGTGCTTGTGTACCGACAGAACGTAAGTGCGCAATACCGGTAGTAGTTCTTGGTTAGATGGCCAACATGGATGGAAAACATATGATTTGTGTCAAACATTGACATAGCAAATTTTATTTTACCATCTTTAAAGGTAAGCCCCTAAACAAAATCCTCGCTACGCCCATAAGGTAGTTCTACCGATACCATAAGAGTCAATGAGTGCTTAAGGTATTTTGACTACCGTGGTATTTATATTTGACAACGCTGCGTAAAAACAATAGAAATCATACGCAAAAATCTACTTTACAAGCATATATACCAAAAATAATATTTTATTGAAAAGGCAAAACAGTCACTGAAAAAAATTATAACAAATTTGTAAAACAAGGTCAATTAGCACATAAATTTAAAGATAAACATGGAAAGTTTCTGTCACCTTACCTGTCAAATACCGTAAATATTGATACATCGGATTATGTACGTCAAATTGGTTACTTAAAAACACTGGAAAAAAAACATGTTTTCTAATTATTGCGGATGTTAATTATCACTCATTGGATCTTTTAACCGAAAAACGTAATTGGACTGCCATCAATTTTATGTCCCTATATACCGTTTTTGATAAACTTTTCGGGCGCATCGTAAACTTTTTGGCGGCGTTGCCACATGTCAGTCACATAGCAATTTTTTTAAATTATTTAAAAATTACTCCTATCTCCTATCACAAGCTTTAAAGGTCGGATTTTGATTAGCCAAAATGTTTTTTCTTTCGTTGATAAAACTTTTATTCAAATCTGAACATCAGTTTTTGTAAAGTAAAATAAAATCTGCGATTTCCCATAAGGATCAATGTTAAAAGCAATTCTTTTATAATATTTATAACTTTTTTCAGCTTTCTGTAGACTTTTATAAATTTAACTGGTAACATAATTTTCTGAACAATAATTCTTACACCGGTAGTACTACCTTTTTCTTTAATTGTAATAATTTATACCCATTGTTAATACATTGTTGTAAATACAGATGAACTATTAAATGAATATACAAAGCCCAAAAGTTATTTCTACCTTTCCTTTTTTTTATTTTTACACGTGTAGATTTATAAAACTATTTTTTTAGAAACCATTTACATAACCTACAAACGAAAATTACCAATGCTAGTAATACGTGGGTATGAATACAGACTAAGAAATCAAACAGAAAAGAGAACCATTTGGACGTGTACTAAAGAAACTTCTCAAAGATGCAAAGCTAAGGTATCCACATTTGGAAACAATCTTCATCCTCAAGTTTCTGATCATTCCCATGCTCCCACCTTTACAGGAAAATATGATCTTTTAAAATCACAATCTGTAAATATTGTTTAATGTTAATATTGTTATAATTTTTATACAAACATAAATCTAATGGTAATGGTAATACATAATATTCATATGCAAATATAGAAATAATTTACGATTTTACATAAAATATCCTCTTTCTAAAGAGATTCGGGGTCGCCTAAGTGAACAAGGTAGAACTGCTAAGGACTTTAAACATTCCAGTCTAATTAAACTTTTAATGTTGCTTTAACTGGCACTGCCTCAAAGACCGCCAAGGGCATTGGTCAATTATAAGAAGAAAATCTCCAGCAAAAATCAATTAACGTATATGAAAGCCGCCGAGAATCTAAATTAATTTGTTTTTACCGGCGGTTTTAACTTATTTTATCGGTAGATACCGCAGTCCAGCAGCAATGTTTGTAAAAACTCTTAAAATCTTTCAAAAATAGTAAAATTTATTTTATGACTTTATTTTCGTAGTTTTCTTTCCTGGTATATTTTTATTCAAAAGTGTAATTTCTAAATTGCGTATCCGTATTAACAAAATTTTTAATATTTTCTCAAGCCGTCTTTAGTCCTATCAGTTGTCGTATTATATTATTATTAATGTGTGTAAAAAAAAATAAAGACAAAGAGTTTTTATGAAAATATACAGGGTAGAAAAAAAGTTTATACTTATTTTGTTAATGGAGCACCCTGTATATTCTATTATCATAAAGAAGATTTTTAAAAGAGTTTTAAGAAATACCATATTTAGCACATCTAACTTTATTAGTTTTGGAAATATGGCCATTCAAATCAAGTATTTAGGTACCCAATTTTTAAACTACAACCATTTTGTATTAGGTAAAGTTATTGACCTTATATTATAGGATTATAAAGAACCCGTCAGGAGCTTTAAAGTGATGTGCCACAAACTCCACTTTCCATTAAATTTGTTTTCCAAGATGGCGCCCAGCCGCCCTTTTGAAACTTTTATCTGTCAATTTTACTTTAAAATATAGATAGTATTTATGCATCAATTTCATATCTTATTTTATTTATTTTTTTAATTGAACCGTTGAAAAAGTAAAAGAAAAAGACATTAAAGAAATGCACTGTATGTTCGGGTTAGTTTTATTTCTGAGATACAGGGCGTTAAAGTTAAAACAAAAGTCGGTATTTTTTTAAATCCGACTATATTTTGACCGATTTTGATTGGGTAAAACTTTAAGACAAATTCAATTATCATAATGCTATGTGCATAGAAAGCCATGGATTTTTTAAAAGTTTTTTATCATATCCATGCTATTTGGTTGTGACATGCCGTTAACACAAAAACAAAATGGCCAATTTTTCGATATAGGGCAACTTTGTTATTTTAAATGTAACATCAAGTATTTTTGTTTAAATCTTAAAATTCAATCTTTCCCTTTAAAATAATGTTAATTGGGAAATTTGGTACATAAAACAATACGTGAAGTGTCAAGGTTTAAAAAGTATGAATCAAACAATTTTCTAGGTTACTCTTATAATAATAAAACAAAAACATTAAACAAGCGAGAAGTAGCCTAGAAATGCAAAACAAATACTGAAAAATTTAATATTTAAAGAGAACAAAATTTTAAGACGGGGATTGATTGTTTTATCAGAGAAGTAGTTAGTAAAGACAAGTAAAGAG
The DNA here is from genome assembly GCA_014170235.1 of Listronotus bonariensis. Classification (NCBI taxonomy): domain Eukaryota; kingdom Metazoa; phylum Arthropoda; class Insecta; order Coleoptera; family Curculionidae; genus Listronotus; species Listronotus bonariensis. Next base: position 53,840 of record JACEGR010005615.1, read on the forward strand.
TTAAAGTTTGAGTTAAGCCCCGTACGGGCTATCCCTAGGGATATGCCCGTACTAAATTTAGTTAATCATATAAGTTGTTGGTCCTAGAAAATGCAAAGTTAGTGTTGATAGTCCACCGGTCTCATGGTCCAAGAAGAATATGTTGTGGTTAAAGCAGAAAATATCGGATTTAATAATTTTTAAAAAATTGACTGCTTTGCATACATACAAAGTTACAAGAAAAAAGACGGCATTAAAGCATTAGAATATTTACAATAATAACAAAAGGAAAAGTAATCTGCCTTGAAACTATTATTATTTGAATAACGTATAACTAAAAACCCGCATTTTTATTTTTTTAAGCTTTTGATGTAGAAAATGTTTATTGTCAATTAATGCTCTTACATGCCATGCAGTTAATTTTTAGAGATCAATAAATGCATTATTTTTAAAAATAATCATAACATATGTTACATTTTTTAAAGCGGAAAAATTCAATTTTAAGGTGGTGATGAAATATACATGGTGTTCTATTTAAAAACCAAAGTTGCCCTATACTGGAAAATCCGAAATTTGAATTTTGTGTTAATGGAATGTCACAACCAAATAACGAGGGCATAATAAAACAACTTTTAAAAATCCAATGCCTTCTGCGAAACCCGCATCTTGATAACTTTATTTGTTTTAAAGTTATTTGCGATCAAAATGGGTCAAAATATAGTCGGGGACCCTGTATCTTAAAAACCCTTTAGCCGATTCAAATGAAATTTGGTACACTTATTTAATTTAATAGGGCGCTTATAAAGCTCTAACTAAAAAATATTGGGTCCAGTGGCGTCTCATTGGGCACCTCAGCCAATATTATTAAGAAAAAAGTACTTCTTATATTATATTTATTTATTTATTATTTTTTTGAATAAACCGTTAAATATTCAACTTTTATTTTATTTTTTTGAATTTAGCTTCGTTTAAAAAAAAATACATCCACTTTAATTGTTTTTAAAAAGTACCAATAGATAAAATGATATAAATAACAAAAATAAACAGGTCCCATAGTTTACTTAAAAATAAATAAGCAGTCGTGTAATTTACTGGAAATCGTCAGATCTGAAAAATAAATATGGATGAATGCAGCGAAAATCACAATAACCCCTACGTGGGCACCGCGCAGTACACTTGTGGGCATGCGCAATAAACATTTACTGACTAGCCGAAAACAAACAACAGGACCGGGTTTAACATTTTGTATATGATTCATTTATAAAGAAAATATACCAAGTAATTTTGGGGTATACATATTTAAATATTTTATTTTAAGTCTGTATTCGTCTTTCATAGCAGTCCCTAAAAAGTAAACCGGTTTTATATTGGGGACTATTTTTTGTTGTATATTTTTTTATTTTTCGGTCGTATCGCCGATTTTATTAAGATTTAGCAAACGAGAGTGCTTAGAAGCACTGATCTCAATTTAAATTCCATTTTATTACTAAAACACCTTCTTTTTGATTCATGAGGACCCACTTTTACTTAACCTCAAACCTGCACGCTATTTTATGTATTATTATCTTCCTTCTTAACACTACCTTGACTACAAGCAAAACTGAATAGTTGGTATTTTATTATAAAAGTTTTTCTTATGTACTAAAGTCGAAATTGTTATCTTTTTTATTTTAGACTTATTTTATGGTGTTTATGGATACTTTTAGGATGACTTAGAGCAGCTTGTTTTTGTTGAAAATGAAGCAACATACGAAGGGAAGGAGATTTAAAAGTTGCATTTTTTATTGTCTAACCCGAAAAAAATATAAAAACTATAAAAAGTTAGTGGCGTACTTTTTGGCTGTGGTGCCCACTGAGACGCAACTTGAAACAATAATCTTCATCTAGGTAGAGCTTTACAAGAGCCTTATTACATTATAGGCTAGGGGCCAGTGGACGGCAGACCGCACATATTTTAGAGAGTCCGAAATTTCCTTAGTGAATCTGATGAAACGTATGCTAGGAATTAGTTTTAAAAAATTCAGAAAATTTTAAAACATTTGGGGTACGCATTCGATGCATTTTTGGCCTACAAGAAAAAATCATAGTATTGTCATAAGGGTTTAAGGTAAATAATTTTTAATAAAAAAATGGTGCGCCACTTCTTATTTCTAAAATAAAAATATTTTGTTTTAATTTACATTTAGTTTGGAACAAATTTGCTTCCTTGACCTTTTTATTTGATGTACGTTTTTGCGTAAATAAATAAAAACCATTTCTCGGCATGGTCATTTTATATCGCTAATTAGTCGAGACAATGAAGCATAAAAATGCGGAATTTCTTAGGGCAGGATGAATCGAAATGTATTTTTTTTTCATTTACTTCCAAAAATTATTTGTAAAATTCATTGCTTTTGCCAAAAATGCATTAAAATAAGCATTTTCCAGACGCCTCTTAAATTTAATACATTTTTAAATAAGAATCAGTACTGGACTTTTTAAGGCCATTGATCACGATTATGATGTTCAAATTGACCCTCAACAAAATCTCCGTAGGACCCTTGCGAGGTAGAGAAACTCGGCGCCCAGGGGTACTCTTTGGGTCGCTAAATGAAATGAAATTTCGATTCTGTCTGGAAAAGCCACGGAAATGACGTTCAGAGCTCGGTACACCAGGTGTTCGGGAGGTCCTTTTCGACATGAAATTTGGATTTATTGCCCCATAAAACGTCCCACATTGATTTTCGGGTTGTTTTTGGCACTCTTGTCAGAAAAATTCTCGAAGATGACGTCCGGGTCCAGGTTAGGGCGCACCAGGTAGGGTGTTCGCGGATGCCATACTTGAATTCAGCGACCCAAAGTACTCCTTGGCGCAGAGTTTCTCTTCTTTCATGCATTAATTTTGGTAGAGTCCTACGGAGATGATGTTCGTCGCCGTTCCTGTGATCCAGGTGTTTAGGGGGTCAACTTAAACATCATAATCGTGATAAACGACCTCAAAAACCACCGGTTATTCGACTTGGGCCAGTTGATTCAAAAGCGTTTCAAAAATGCTTTTTTTTAAATGCATTTCTAGTTTGTATAAAGTAAATATTAGGTGGGAGTTTTCCAAATAATTTTTAAAGCAAAAGAAAAAATGGCTTCTATAATATAGGCGAAAACTGTACATCAGAAAAAAAAAAGTCAGGGGCTCAAAGTTATTCCAAACTACATAGACATTTTAAAAATAATTTTATATTAGAAATATGCAGTGGCGTATCATTTTTTTAATGATTTACCTTTAACCCCTTATGGACGACAATGCTTCAATGTTTTTGTATGCTACAAAATGTCTTCTAATGCATAGGAGGCGTCCTCCAAATGTTTTAAAATTACCCGAATTTTTAGAAAAGTTATTCCTAAACTACCTGTTCAGTTTATTGATCATTGATCAATTGACAGTATCGCGAATAAATTATAAATAAACATTGTTTTTATTTTAAAGAAATACCGACAGTCATGTTTTTTGTAAAAACAAAAAGAATCTAACTTTTCTATGGATTTTGTTTTTTTTAGATTCTAAGCATTTTTAAATATTATTTTGGAAAAGTAACTAGGTAAGAAAAACACATTTTTTATTTAAACGGAATTAATAAATATCATAAAACAGTACGCAAAAATGTATTTTTTTTTAATAGTTATGGCTTGTAGGCAGTAGCGTAGCTTGGTGTAGGCGGAGTAGGCGGTCGCCTACGGCTTCGCGCCTGGGGGACCTCGCGGCAAGGTGAATTTCTAGAATGTGATATAGGAAAAGAACCGAAATTAAAGATGCAGACGGTCTTGGAGGCCTGAAACTGTAAATAAGGGGCCCTGCAAAACTGTAGCACGTGCTAAAAAAAGTAAAAAATGGGGACGACCTTTTTTTGGCCTGAAACTGTAAATGAGGGGTCTTGCAAAACTGTAGAACGTCTTAAAAATAGTAAAAACATGGACGTGGACCTTTTTTGGCCCGAAATTGTAAATCAGCCCCGCAAAACTGGAGAACGTGTTAAAAAAGTACAAAAATTGGGAAGGACCTTTTTTTGACCTAAAACTGTAAATGAGGGGCCCTGCAAAACTGTAGAACGTGTTAAAAAAAAGTGAAAAATATGGGAAGGACCTTTTTGCCTGAAACTGTAAATGTTAAAAAAATGAGGAAGGACCTTTTTTTTTGGCCCAAAATTGAAACTGTAAATGAGGGGCTCTGCAAAACTGTAAAACGTGTTGAAAAAAGTAAAAAAAAATGGAGGAGGAGACCTTGTGCCGGTAAAAGAAACTTTACCGGCACAGAATAGCACTGCGTTTATAAAAATATATTTTTTTTGTGCTGTTTTGTGCTGTTTTTGTGCTATTCTGTGCCGTTAAAAGAAACTTTATTTATGCATTTATTTCCGAGATATAAAAAAAACAAAATAGGGGCTACCTACTTCGCACTGCCTTTTGAAAAAATTATAAATTTTTTCTTGTGCTGTATGCTATACGGTGCCGTTAAAAGAAACTTTATTTATGCATTTATTTCCGAGATATTAAAAAAAATAAAATAGTGGTACCTGCTTAGCACTGCCTTTTAAAAAAATTAGTGATTTTTTTGTACTGTTTTGTGCTGTGTTTGTGCTATTCTGTGCCGTTAAAAGAAACTTTATTTATACATTTATTTTCGAGATATAAAAACAAAATAGGGGTATCTACTTAGCCGTGCCTTTTTAAAAATATGATTAATTCTTTTTGTGCTATTCTGTGCCGTTAAAAGAAACTTTATTTATGCATTGATTTCCGAGATATAAAAAATAGGGGGTACCTACTTAGCACAGCCTTTTGAAAAAATTATCTATTTTTTCTTGTGCTGTTTTGTGCAGCTTTTGTGCCGTTAAAAGAAACTTTATTTTTGCATTTATTATCGAGATATAAAAAAACTAAATAGGGGGTACCCACTTAGCACTGCCTTTTTGAAAAAAATGATTTTTTTTGTGCTGTTTTGTGCTGTTCTGTGCTTTTCTGTGCCGTTAAGAGAAACCAGGATCGCTGCGGTGAGAGGCTCGAATCTTGGTTCCCTCCACCGGATTTTTAATAGCTCGTCACCTCACAGATGGTAATGACAAAGCTCCTGTGTAGTATTCTCCAATCCTAGGTAGTAGTTATTTTAAAAATAACGTCCGTGGTGACACTACCGCGTTGTCTAAAAGGTGCTGTAAAATGCAAAGCTGCTTGTTTCAGTGCTTGGATAACGTTGACGGAACAGAGTAAAAAATGGGTTAAACATCCAATAACACGGCACTCACGGTACTTTGGTATTTAGGCATAAGGCTTTGTGAGATGTCACAAAGATAAAAAAACTCTCGTTATATAAGTACGCACCAATTTCACTACTACAAACCGTTGAATAATTTATCTCTGTTATGTAAGCTTCTATAAAAAGATAAATGGTATCGTTTAAAAGTTATTAACCGTTATCATTTTCTTTTTATATTTAAATAATAGAATTTATTGTCCTTTATATTATGATAAAAATATAAGATTTGTTAAATAGTAATATTTTCAAGTGCTGTTTTTAATTACCACTAAATTTGTATTGTTTAAGTTAATCGCGAGCAGTTTTTTTTGGAATAAAAAGTTCAATATATAGAGCACGTAACTAACAATATACAAGTCTATTTTATGAGGGAAAAGCCATCGAAATTTGCAATTGCGAAAATTTCATTACTTTATCTTTGATGGTTTTGATGACTGTTTTGGGGATTAATTGTTGATAGTAACAACTTATAAAAAATATATGAATTCAGTTCTTATGGCCAAGTAGAAAATGGGGGTCCACTTGATGTGATTTTACTCAGGAATTAAATAATAAATAAATATAATACTTCCCATTGTACGAAATAAATTAAAATAAAAAAATGTATTCAGATAATACATATATTTATTTAAGACTCGTAAGTTTAAAAATGATTGTTTATGTATACTGATGGATAAAATTTGGTACATATTAAAAAAAAATAACACCGGTGGATGTGGATCAAAATAACAAAATAATGGATAATCGTAACTTTTGGCCATTATTGTTGTAAAGGGTGATTAAAATGGGGTTTTCACAATAAAAGTATTAAAGAAAAAATTAAAAATTATTAAAAAGTATTTATTTTTCTATTAAGAGTAGTAAAATTAGGCATAAAAGATGATATTTAGTAAATGACCTCCGTGGCTCATGTGGCATAACGTAATTCGTTTCCAGACATTTTCGACTAATTCGTGTTATCATGTTCCGATAGCGAACGCCATTAACCGTAACCGTGTTCTCCGCATGATCCTCAAAAAAAAAATAGACGAATTTGCTGTTTTGCGAGTTATAAGCAATTTAAGCTCGAAATTAAAAAAATATATATGTTTTGAAATAATTGTTTCTTTAAATTTTTCTGAATTTTTATTAACGGCACATGATAGCACAAATTGAACACAACCCAGCACAATAGTTTAATTTGCTACTGTGCAAAGTGGCAGTGCTAACTCGGTTGACGAAATGGTTTTTTGGGTAAAAGACAAGATTCTGTTCAATTAAAAAAAATATTTACAGCACATGATTGCACAAGTTAAGCATACTTATTTTGAATATGGTGCAAAGTGGCAGTGCTAAGTAGGTACCCCTATTTTGTTTGTTTTATATCTCGGAAATAAATGCATAAATAAAGTTTCTCTTAACGGTACAGAAAAGCACAGAACAGCACAAAACAGCACAAAAAAATAATTTTTTCAAAAGGCAGTGCTAAGTGGGTACCCCTATTTTGTTTTTTTTTATATCTCGATAATAAATGCAAAAATAAAGTTTCTTTTAACGGCACAAAATCATCACAAAACAGCACAAGAAAAAATAACTAATTTTTTTAAAAGGCTGTGCTAAGTAGGTACCCCTATTTTTTATATCTCGGAAATCAATGCATAAATAAAATTTCTTTTAACGGCACAGAATAGCACAAAAAAGAATTAATCATGTTTTCAAAAAGGCACGGCTAAGTAGATACCCCCTATTTTGTTTTTTTTATATCTCGAAAATAAATGCATAAATAAAGTTTCTTTTAACGGCACAGAATAGTACAAACACAGCACAAAACAGTACAAAAAAATCACTAATTTTTTGAAAAAGGCAGTGCTAAGCAGGTACCCCTATTTTATTTTTTTAATATCTCGGAAATAAATGCATAAATAAAGTTTCTTTTAACGGCACCGTATAGCATACAGCACAAGAAAAAATTAATAATTTTTTCAAAAAGCAGTGCGAGGGAACCAAGATTCGAACCTGGATCGCTGCGGTGAGAGGCTGGTGGAGAGAGTGGTCAAAACTAAACTAAAAACAAACTTAAAATTATTCATAAGTACTTCATTGGAATTTATCTTATTGTTTTGATCATTAAACCTTAATTTTTTAGAAGTAATTATGTTTTTTTTACATTGAGTAAGACTTGAGAGTCATTTTAATTTTATTGTTGGTTCACTGATTTCAGATAACAATTTTTTCACGTTAACAAATTTTAATTGGTTAACAATTTCGTCGCACTTAAAAGTACATATAGGATTTTTCTTTTCATTATCTTGTTGACTTGTGGTTCCGTTTTTCTTTACTTGTAACTGGCAGGTATTTGCAGGAATACAGCTTAGATAGATAGCCCTCTTATATAAATTGCTCATGTAATAGCCGATATAATCTTTAAAATCATTAGCTTGATTAACTGTAATAGAAACTAAAATTTTGGTAACATAATAATGTTTTTTATTCAAACAATTACAATGTTTATTGATACGGATCACTTAAGATTACTTGCACAATTATAAATAAAAATAAAAATTATATAATCAAGAAACAGAATACCTAAATAGGTACTTACAAAAACCAAAACTCTTGTGTGTAACATTCCTTAAAAATAAACTGAAAGGAATAAAAAATGTATTTGTTCTCTACGTGTACACGCTAATAACAAATGAAGACCGCACATTGTATTGATAGCGCCCGACGCCCCATAATAAATAAATTTATATTGTTTAAGTTAATCACAAGCAGTATTTTTTAAATATTAAAGTTAAATATATAAAGCACGTAACTGAAAAAAAACAAATCTATTTTACGAGGGAATAAATTGTTACATGATGTCAGTGAAAAAAAGTGAAGACCAATAAAAAAAATGACTGTCAAGTCTTACTGAATGTAAAAAAAGGTATTATTACTTCTAAAAAAAAATGTCTTGTAAACAAGTCAGAGAGAGTCCATTAGAAGAGCGTCCCATCTGAGCAGACGGCAGAGATTTGGTGTTGAAAAAAATTCGTCTCTAGTAGACGTGTACCTTTATTAGTCAAATATGCCATTCGATAAACTAGAAAAAATGTTTCAATCAACTTACATTATTTAATGTTTATAGGTCTTGTTATTAATATTATTCAAATAGCATAAGTGTTGTTATTTAACTCGTGGGTCCACGGATGCACTTACGGTAGACTACGATTTAGCAAAGAAAAAGCCACGCGGTCATCAGTTCTGTCTCATTTTCAAATTATTCCCCTTTTGTTGCTTGCACACTATCTAAACGACGCGATTAGAAAAATAAGTGATTGTCGTCTTTACTTCTATGACGCCTCTGGCTTTTTCTCAGCTGAATTCTACTTTACCTGTAAAATTTGTTATTTTTAATATTTTAGAAAAATTATTCTTTAAAATTTTTTTGCTTCGTCTAAAATAATAAAACCTTTAAAAAATTGCCCTATGAGATACAGGGTGGTTCAAAATCGCGAAAATAATATTTTGAAAAATAAAAAAATTGGATGGAAAATTGATTAAAACGTAATTTAAAAAAATCTAATCCACTATCGCTTATAATTATTTGTGAAAATAAAGTGTTAACTCAAATAAATAGGTTTTCCTTATAAATAATTAATTTTACTTTTATATGCAAAATGTAGTGATTTTAAATTTCTATTACTTTTTCATGCTATTTAAACAAGTAGTTAAAAAATATTTATAATAATAAGAATTCTTTTAAAGTTAACCCTAATTTTCTCCCCAAACCATAACCCATAGAAAAAAATATTATGCACTTCTAATTACTTTCTTATGCTATTTAATATTTTATTTTGAAAAGTGTATTTTTCCGAGATTTTTATTTTTCAGAGTAATATTTTTGTGATTTCGAACCACCCTGTATCTCCCACGGCGATTTTTATTATAGTTTTTAGCATTTTAGACAAAGCAAAAATTTTTATGAAGAATAAAATTTTTTCGTAATAATAAAAATAAAATATTTTACAAGTACAGTTTGTTAAGTCCATCACTGTATTTATATTATTATTATTTTTATAACTAGTATAATGCTAATTTTAAGTACATTACTGGTAATCATTACTAGCAATAGTATTTTTTTTTCTGTAATATATTTAATTTATGAATTTCTAAATGAAAAATAAATGCTTACCTCTTTAAAGTAGATTCTTATTATTATACAGCGTGTCTACGTAAGTTCGCACCATAAGGAAAACTATTTTATTATTAATTTTACGAAAAAAGTTGTTCTTTATAAAAAGTTCTGCATGGTCTAAAACCTAAATTGCAGTGTGTATATATTTTAAAAAATGTAAATTTTGCTCAAAAGGTAAGTTTCCTTATTTTTCATGTTATTAAATATTTTTATAAAGAAAAGATGTTTAGAATTAAAAATACATTTAAATATGATGTTCATTTTCACCAAAAAACTTTTTTATCGATTTTTTATGGTGATTTTTTTTCATTACATTTTTGTACATTTCTGCATACTTATTTCGAAATGTGTATGTAAAGAAAGCTTAAGAAACTGTCCAACCGAAAAAAGGAAAAGTCACAGAAACGCTCGGTATCGCATAAAAAAATGTTAAAAAAGTTTTTTTCTTTAAAGTAAACCAATTTGCTTATTTTAAAGGAATTTTTAATCAAAAACATCTTTTCCTTTAAAAATGTTCGATATTATGAAAAATAAGAGTAGGTACTTTCCTCTTGAGGAAAATTCACATTTTTAATATACCTAGTATACCACTGCAAAAAAATAATATCTGATGATTGCATTTTAGGTTTTAGACCATGCAGAATTTTTTATTAAAGAATAACTTTTTGTAAAATTAATAATAAAAGTTTTCCATATGGTGCGAACTTAGGTAGACACGCTGTATATGTAATTATTGTCAATAAGTTAACTGTAATTAAGTTTTTTATTGTATTTATTTTTTTATCTTTTTAACGTCATAATTAATCTTCTAGAGTAGTACTTACTGTTTAATTATTGAAACTAAGTATTGCTGTCGTTATATTTTATTAACGTTTAAGTAGACAGCGGTTAGGGAAAAAATGTAACCCATTAAAAAATAAAACAAAAGAAATTTTATTATAGAAACTAATACATACACGTTGTGAGAGAAGTGAACAATTTCATCTCGCGAGATTACGACGAATAAATGTGCGATTTTTCTACCAAAGCCAGTAATATACATTTCAATAAATAATTTTTTGCTTGAAATTATTAACTACATTGTACATACATCATTAAATTTTAACAGTTATTTTTTTTCTTTTTTGACATCCCACGAAGGTCTATGCCTAAATACCAGAGTACCGTGGGTGTCGGGTTATTAGATGTTTAACCCATCGTTCCCCTGTTCCGTCAACGTTGTCCAAGCACTGAAACATGCAGTTGCATTTCACAGCACCTTTTAGACAACGCGGTAGTGCCACCACGGTCGTTATTTTTAAATAACTACTACCTAAAGATTGAAACAAATATATGATATTTGGTAATACTAGTTGTGTAAAAAAATTCTATGACTTTAAAAGTCGGTATTTAAAAAAAAATTCACTCCCATTATAGATATTATACAGGGTGTTCGAAAAATGCGTTAGGGGTCATTCTGCAATGTAAAATAATGCTATTAAATCCTTTGACAAAATGTCGAAATCTTCATGGTTACCAAGTTACAGAGGTTTAAAGTTCAATTTTTATTTTTGTTTTTTAACCAATCCAGTTGATATTCGGCACACGAATTGAGCTCTGCAAGTTCTAAAATTTTAAGATAAAATACTGTTTTTTATACCGACAGAGGGCACTTTGCCTGAAACATATTTTTTTACTTTATAACTTTTTTATTTTAACAGAATCACAAAGCCGAGGGCTTCATTTTAAAGACAATCAAAAACTTAAAAAATAGGGTACTCTTTATCAAACTCGATAAACCACACCGTTTAGCTACCAATCGATATTAAAGTTTTCATTAATTTCAACCAAATTACCCACGTATTTAAATAAAATCAACAAAGCAAGTCGCCTAGTTTTAAATTACGCGAAATTTGACAACTAATGATAATTCTATTACTTACTGTTAAGTTCGGTTTAAAAGATTATTTTTGTTAAAAAGATACGATGCTGTGGAACGGGAATATTAACATGTTGAGTACCGTGAAACGCATTTTTATTACGGGCTAGCAAATGGGAGAAAACTGAACTTAACAGTAGAATTATCACTAGTTCTCAAATTTCGCGTATTTTAAGACCAAGCGACTTGATTTACTGCTTGCATTTAAATAGGTAGGTAGGTAATTTGGTTGAAACTGATCAAAACTTTGATGTCGATTGGTGACTAAAAGGTGGAATTTATCGACTTTAATAAAGAGTATCTTATTTTTTAAGTTTTTATTTGTCTTTAAAATGGTGCCCTCGGCCTTGCGATATCTGTTAAAATAAAAAGTTATGAAGTAAATAAATTTTATGCTTTAGGTAAAATGCCCTATGGCGGTATAAAAAAGTACTTTTATCTTAAAATTTTAGAATCTGCAAAGCTCGATTCGTGTGCCTTATGTCAACTAGATTGGTTGAAAAATAAATACAATATGGCGAAAAACGAAAATAAAAATTAAACTTTTAACCCCTGTAACTTGGTAACCAGGGAGATTTCGGCATTTTGTCAAGGGACTTACTAACATTATTTTACATTGCAGATTGACCCCTTAAAATTTCCTAACGCATATTGCGAACACCCTGTAATTTTTTTAAATAGTTACGTACTTGTGGATTTCACTTGTCTAACTCGGATCTACTAACAAGTAGCGCCAAAGTTGAGCCTCAAATATACAAACCGTGTCGTCTCTTAAGACACCCAATAGAATCGAAGTTTAATTTGCATACAAACAAAGTGGCACCGTTAATCCGTTATGAAAAATAATTCTTGTTCTTAACAAAATAATAATTTTTTAATTTTACAGTTTTTCTAAATTTTTATTAACGGCACATGATAAGCATAACTCAGCAAAATAGTTTGATTAAACATAGTGCAGTGCTAACTCGTCATGATTTTTTTGTTTTGAAAAAGCCAACTCTTTTAATTTTTATAAATTTTTATTAACGGCAATAGAATAGCACAAGCTGAGTGCAACCTCAGCACAATAGATTAATTTGCTTCTATGCAAAGTGGCAGTGCTAATTCGCCATAAAAAAAATATATTTTTTGAAATAATTGAATATTTTACTTTTTCTGAGTTTTTATTGAAGGCACATGATAGCACAAGCTGAGCACAAAGCAGCACAATAGTTTAATTTGCTACTATGCAAAATGGCAGTGCTAACTTGAAATGAAAAAAAAAAATATTTTGAAATTATTGATTCTTTAATTTTTATTAACGGCATATGATAGCACAAACTGAACATAACCCAGCACAATAGTTCAATTTACTACTATGCAAAGTGGCAATGCTAACTCGGTTGACAAAATGGTTTTTTAGGTAAAATATTAGATTCTGCTCAATTAAAAAATATATTAACAGCACATGTTAGCACAAGTTGAGCATAAGTCACAAGCACGATACTTATTTTGAATATGGTGCAAAGTGGCAGTGCTAAGAAGGTACCACATATTTTGTTTTTTTATATCTCGGAAATAAATGCATACATAAAAGTTTCTTCTAACAGCACAAAAATAAATATATTTTTTCAAAAGGCAGTGCTAAGTAGGTACCCCCTATTTGATTTTTTTTTATCTCGAGAATAAATGCATAAATAAAGTTTCTTTTAACGGTACAGAATAGCAATAAAACAGCACAAAAAAATTATAATTTTTTCAAAAAGGCAGTGCTAAGTAGGTATCCCCTTTTTTGTTTTTTCTTATTATTAATCTCGGTAATAAAGGCATAAATAAAGTTTCTTTTTAACGGTCACAGAATAGCACAAAAACAGCACAAAAAAATCATGTCTCAAAAAGTAGGTACCCCCTATTGTTTTCTCTTATATCTCAGCAAATAAAGGTCTAAATAAAGTTTCTTTTAACGACACAAAAACAGCTACAAAAAAATTAATAATTTTTTCAAAAAGGCAGTGCTGAAGTAGGTAGCCCCTATTTTGTTTTTTTTTTTTATCTCGGTAATAAATGCATAAATAAAGTTTATTTTAACAGCAAAAAATAGCACAAAAACAGCACAAAACAGCACAAAAATTACAGGAGGATTTTCTCTTTCTTTTATTGTTCTAGCAATATGGTCCCATACATGTTCAATCGGATTCATGTCTGGCGAGTTTGCAGGCCAGTCCAATCGTTCGATATTTCCTTCTCGAAGCATGTTTTGTACCCTTTAGTACGATGTGGTGTGGAATTGTCATCTTAAAAATAAAATTTTCACCAAATTCGTTGAGCAAGGGTTGAATTGATAGGTTCGATAATGTTTTCGGCGTATATAGCACTTGTCATGGTCCGCTCGATAAGAATAAGTGAAGTTCACCGCCCGTATATTATTCCGCCCCAAAACATGACTGTTCCTCCTTGGTACGGAAGCAACTTCTTTGGCAAAAATTAGTCGTTCCAGTCTGCCTGACCCTCTCCATACCCTTTCTCTGCGGCTGTCACTTACCAGGCCAAATCATGTCTCATCGGAGAAAAGGACATTTCGCCATTGTTGTAAAAGCCAATTTCTACGCTCCTGACCCTCATTGCAATCGTGCAGCAATATGTCGAGGTAAAAGCGTAGGCACTCTTAAGGGTCTTCTGGCTCTTAAATTGTTAGAATGTAATCGCCTTCGAATTGTACTTATTGAAATTCTTCTCCGGTACGTACGTAAAAAATGACTTCGAAGGGCTGGTACTGTGATTCTCCTATTCCTACGAACATAACCAGTCACATAACGGTCTTCTCTATGTGTGGTTACTCTAGGACGACCAGTTCCTCGCCTTCGGTCAACGCCACCAGTTTCTTCAAACAAAGTTATTATGCGTCTGACTGAGGTCCTGGGGATGTTAAGACGGTCCGAAATTTGGTGCTTTGACACACCTTCTTGGTGTAAAGCCACTATTCTTCCTCTGTTAAACGAAGAAATCGGATTTCCCGGCATTCTGTACAAAAATTGTTTGTGTGTATTCTTTCGATTAAAATTTAAAACTGCTATCTTTTAAAGATATCCCTTTATTTTCGGACTTTTGCTATCAATCTTTGTTTATTTCTCAATAAGAATATTTGACATTTAATTGACAATTTATGTACAAATTTTTGTCGTTCTATAGTTACGGGTTTAAGAATATACCAGGGGGGCCAAGACTCTTGGAGGTGTGTGTACAATTGGTAAAACGGAAAATATTTGTTTAAAATTTTAAATTTAAAGAATATTATTCAAAACAAACTAGGTGAAATTTTTCTTACTCAATACCACACATGCCTAAATTATTCCGAGAAATTTTTTCTCGGCATCAAATATTTTAAGAATATTCTTCCTCGCCTGCGGCTCGGGATAATTTTCAATATGTTCGTGGCCTTAAAAAAAATGTCCGGCAATAAATTTAGCACTGAGGTGGTTTTCAAGTAAAAATAATTTAACGATAACGAAAAATATGAAATCGATATACGATCCGAACAATCTCCACACGCCGAAATAATCACAGTGTTTTTACATATTTTCAAAATATATAGCAGCTTTATCCACCGATAAAGGTATACAATATATTGTATATGACGTCTTATTGACGTCTCTTTTAGTCATTTTTGGTCACATTTGGTCAGCAAAGACGTCGATAGGATGACAACAAAATGACGTTAAATTGAGACTCCCTAAGTCGACAGACAAAAGACGTCCCGTTAATGAGGCCTTTAAGATGACGAAAAATGACGCTTAGGTAAATTCCCATTTAGCATCGTGGACAACCCTACTATAAATGGTTTTAGGATATTTACAAAAATCCGACTTTTAAAGCTTAAACGCCTTGTATCTCAGAAATGAAGCAAGGCCGGACATATGTTTATAGGATTTTTTACAAAAAGATGAATAAATTACCCCATTAAGTTTTGTACCGTAGTTAGAAAAAAAATACAAATTGCACAAAAACGGGGATTAACACATTTGCCGCCCCTAATTTTTTAATTTTTGACAAATGATTGTTATGAAATCGATCTTGCCTTAAGATAGAAAGTAACGGAAAATAAGATATTCCCCCATTTTTCAAATGCAATGATGCCATATGTATGTATACGCCCACTTTCCTGCAGTAGTGGGGCACATCAACGATGCCGTCGCCGGGCCCGAGCGTTTGACAGAGCTCATTTGCAAGCTGTTTGGGGTACCGCAAACTATAAACTACGGCGCTTTCTTTTAAAATGTTGGTTTATACCGTTGAACAAAGAGTTCAAATTATTAAGTGGTACTATGCTGGTAATTCAGCAGAAGAAATAATCGGGAGATTTGCATTTTTATTTGAAGGAGGTCCTGTGCCTGTTAAAAGTACAATTTTAAAAATTATAAGTAAGTTTGAAACCAGCGGCTGTTTACAAAATTGTAGGAAATGCATGTGTAATGATGAGGTGCCGCCTGCACCTCCATTAACCGAGGAACGGCAAGTCCGTGAGACTGCTGTTTGCAGTTTAGCCGAAATTAATTTTCCTTGTAATAGTACCAAAATTTCTGAAGAACTTGATATTGAATCTCGAACAGTTAGGAATATTCTGAAACGAAACAAATACCATTGCTATAAATTGCAATCTAGCCAAGAGGTTTTTCCTGAAGACTATGAAAAACGTATGGTGTTTTGTGAGGATATGATGGAGAGAGCCAATGCTAATGACACATTTATCAAAAATATTCTCTTTACTGATGAATCATCATTTCCCTTGCATGGTCATCACAACCCTTCTATCGCTGTAGGTTACTCGATAGAAAACAAGCACATCACTATCCCTCTCAGAACACAATACCCTCAAAAGGTCAACGTGTGGGCTGGCATTTTGGGCGATAATATTATTGGCCCTTTTTTTATTGAGGGAAATTTAAATGCCAACAAATACTTGAATCTTTTGAGAAATCAGGTTATTCCAGCTGTTCAGGCTCTCAATGTCAATTTTGAAGATATTTGGTATCAACAGGATGGTTGTCCGGCTCATAACGCCAGGGAAGTTCAACAATTTTGGGAGTCACGTTTCCAAATCGTATAATCAGCGGAAGAGGTACCATAAAATGGCCTCCTAGATCACCAGATCTGGCACCAAATGATTTTTTCTTTGGGGACATGTTAAGCAACAAATTTATAGGCATCGTCATGAACGTGCAAATGACTTAGATGAGCTCCGCCAAAAAATTAGTCAGGTTCTTATAGGAATAACACCTGAAATACTTGAAAACACAAGAACCGAATTCTATAACAGGTTGGGATATTGTCTTGCACAAAATGGTGGTCTCTTTGAGAACCTTATAAACTAAGATTTTAAAAAGTATTAAAGTTTTTATAAGAAATTTTTAGAAATACTTTTATGTTCTTTAATTTTTCTTTAGAATTATATTTTTATTTTTAAAATTATTTGTTTATTCTTTCTTTCGGAATTGCTTTTAATTTTGTTTAGCCCCAAACGGCAAAAAAAAGCTCTTAAAAATGGCAGTATTTGATGCATTTAAAGCAATAAATTCATCAAATACCAAAATATTAATAGTTACGTAAAATTTTTTTATCAAAATATGTGAAGCAGTAACATCCTCCATGC